>JAODPA010149480.1:0-15096 GCA_025585075.1 Nepenthes mirabilis
TATCATAAAATATTAAACCAACAAAAATATTAAAAAACTATTCAGTACAGCTAAAATTAATATTGTTTAATTAAAGAAGAAGAAGAGGAGAGAAAATAAATATACTTACAAATAATACAAAAGATTACGATTAAATATGAAAAGCATAGAGGAACGGGCAGATACGTACGGAAGAGAAGAGAAGAGGGACTGAGGAAGAAGATGAGCTGCCCCGCTGCGTACTCCACTCCAGCAAAGAGATGAATAGGGTTTTAATTTGATGTTTGTAAGATGAATAGGGTTTTCTAACAGTCGAATTAAAAAAATGAAAGCGTGTTACAATTTTAACACAAAAAAAAAGATAAAAAAATAAACGTGTCGTGTTTATTGGATTGAATCCAACCTATGGGTTCTTGCAACATAAACGCAATATTCACGTCAGTGCAGTACAGCGCCTCGCCTATCGCTTCTTAATATCACAAGATCGGTAACGCGACTGAGTGTTTAACAGAAGCCCACAAGCGAGAATTGCATGCCGCGGGTCCCTTCATCTTCGGGCCAATGTTCTGTCTTTGGACCCGACTCTCTTTTGATCCTCTGCTTACGGATTCACAATATGAGTACGTATATTGCCCTTTCGGCAGTCGGGCGGAGAAACATTATGAATCAGGGGTCCTGAAGTCGCAATCCTCAGTAGGTTGCATTCTGTCGTATGTGTACCACCCCACAGACAATAATATCTACTCCATTGGTTGCCTGTCGTGTAAGAAGCTAGGATCAAGCGGATTGCCCCCATTTTGTGGCCATAGTTTCCCTTCAGAGAGAAATCAGCTTGTAAATTCAAATTCTTGGGTGGTTCATAAATACCCAGATTCTGCATAGTTGGTGCCGCTCTTCGTCCATTGTCCTCCGCTGACAAGAACCCAAGGGAAGGAAGATGAAATTGACGGTCTTTTTACACCCGGTTCTCTTTTTGGTCTTGTATTTTATGGACTCGCGGTTTGCCGTGGAAGGGCGAATACTTTTTCCATCTAAACCAGACCCCAATGAAGCTGCTGCCTATGCTCGTTGGTTGGCCGCGCAGAATTCCTGGGGCGTCCTCTGGTATTCTCTTTTTCTCTCTCTCAAATCTGATTTTCCGTGTGATGCTTACTTTATATCACAGTAGAAACATGTTTGGTTTGTTAGAGTATATATGCTGTTGCTGGATGGTTCCAATCGAAATTGACTGATTTGGCTTGGGGTTTTATTTGTTTATATGTTTTTCTCATTGTCTAATCAAATTAAGGTGAGAAGTTCGGCACTCTGGAGTGTTTTATCAGTGTTTTCTATTGTTTTTTCTTAGTGAATTACTGTTATGTTAGTTGAAATATTTGGATAGTGATTTGTAATTTGTTTGTTGAATTGTGTCTTATCTGGTTGGCTGTCTATGGAGAGTGTGATTTGGATTCTTTGGTTCACTTGTTTGACTGAGTTGTTCATTGAAATGTATGTTGGTTATGAGAGTAGTGTCAGGGCCTGGATCCTTTCCACTTATCAGTCATCATATTGTTGTCCATTTCTTTGATGGAAGAATTAAACTAAAACTAAACGTGATCAATGTTGGGTCTGGTCACTCCCTTGTGGGTAACCCAACAAACTGTTCGTTATCGGAGGATTTCCGGAGAACAAATGATGGAGTTCATTTGTTGGAAATTCGGAGAACTGTTTCCGGTCAACGGGACGTTGACCGGAGGAGAACAGTGGACGGTCAATGGTGATTGACCGTCGGCGGCCAACTGAATTCGGTCAACAGGAGGTTGACCGTCTGGGGCTGCAGGAGCGCTGCTGGGCGGCGGACGGGCAGCAGGGAAGACGGTCAACAGGAGGTTGACCGGATGGCTACAGGAGCACTGCAAGATGGCGGATTGGTAGCTGAGGACGGACAATGGGGAAGTTGGCCGTCTGACAATTGGGCCTTGGAGACTGTGGAAGATGGCAGCTGGCAGAGGACAGATGTCTTTCCAGGATTGGTCGACAGGCTGGCAGTTGGGCTGCAGAGCACGCGTCCGCACAGTGCAGAGTTAATGGGCAGGTTGCAGAGTTAGTGGGGGACAATTATTTGTCCACACGCAACCTGCCTATTGGTTGAAGGCCTACAGGAAGCTCAGAAAGGTGATGACGTGGCACCTATTATCTGACAGATGACCAGCTGAGCAGATGAAATTGGGTGGAGCCAGGACGTATTTATAAGGGCACCAGGAGCTTCAGGAGCAGCAGCCTGAAAAGGGTCAGTGAGCGGAGCCGGAAAAGGCCAAGGAGAGGAGCCTTGTGCTCCGACTGGTGTGGCGACAATACCAGGGGCGCACCGTTGCAGCCAGGGGCTTGGGTTAGCCAGGGGCTTGTGCGCCGGCCGCCGTGTGCGGGGGTGAAACGGCGGGTTGCCGTTTCACCAACACTTGTAAAATGAGAGAGCATAGAGCACCACAGTGAGGAGAAAAGTGTGGAAGAAAGAGAGAGCAGTGAGTGAAACACAAAGAGTGAGGCTTTGTATTCTCATATTCTGTTCTTCGTTTTCGCCTCCGGGGTGGTTGCTTGTATTCTGTCTCTAGGTTTGTGTAACCCATTTTATATAGTGAATTTACTGGTGGACTATGTGTCCCGTGGTTTTTCCTCTTCGGTTTGGGAAGGGGTTTCCACGTAAAAAAATATTGTGCATCTCTTATTCCTTGTTCCTACTAAATGGTGGCTGTCGATGACGGGGGGTTCGGATTTTCCGCTGCTGCCGGATCGGGTGGATCCGGGTCTTCCAACCCCAACAATCAAGACTAAGATCAAATATTTTCGTACTATTAAATATTCACATGCTGTAGTTTTGATATCAAATTAAATGGGGATTTTCTTTCCTTTGATATGGGAATTCAAATCATTTGAAACATCCTATCAATCTTTAGGATTTTCCTATTTTAATATTATTTTGACCATTTAATTTGGATTTCTGTCTGGTAAGAATTGATTATGACCTCATTTGTAGAGTTTCTTTTTCTTTTCAAATATTATTTCTTTAAAGGGCCTAGCAGTAAATGGAATTATCCAGTTAATATTCCTCGTCTTTATGTGAGGATGATTGAAGGCATCCACCTTGAAGCAGGATGTTCCTAGATTTTTTGAACCTCTTCCCTAACAAAATTGGGAATTCTGCTTGGTATACATTTGGGAGGTGGACCTACAATCTTAACCATCTCAGAATAGCATTGATCAGCTATTACAAAAGCTTTACATATAATAATAGACATTTGTAGAATATCTAACATTCCCTCCCCTCTGGTAGCTAACTGCTTCTTGAGATTAAAAGCTGTAATTGGGAGTTATACCTGCTTGCATAAACCCTGTATTTCCACGCTTTTAGATTGGACAATCCTTGTATTCCTCTCAAACCATATATGGTAAATGGTTGCAAGCCTGCAACAAAACCTGTCTTTTATCTTGGCTTCCTCAAATTTGGCAGGCCAATGGGTATTCGTACACACCATTTCTCTGTCTTCTATGGAGCTCCAAGAATGGCTAGGTTCTTTGCGGGACTCCTTGATGACTTTATTGGGGCAAACTTTTCCTTTTGTTCTTGTATTTAATTGGTACAAGAGAACTAATTGGGAAGTACTGTATAATGAGCTTGGCTTAGTTGACTTTCGCTAATACGAGTTGGTCATTTATCCAGAATATTAGGGATGGTTAGAGGTACGAACGGTACTGGTACCATGAGAACTAGTACTAGTGTTGCTGTATAAAATGGCGCCGCTACCGCTACTGATCCCGTGAGATACCGTTCCGGTAGTCTAGTACTTTAGTATTGTCCAAGGCAGTAATGCCGACAACAAAATTATATATTTTTTTAAATTTATTGAAAAAAGAGAAAAATAGATTATGAAAAATATTAAACATATTTTGTTACGATTTACAAGTAGTTTAACTTTAATTCTTGAATAAAATATTTTTACAAGTCGGCTTCAACCTTCATTAAAAAAAATGAAGATTGAAGAATAAAGATGACAAAGAGAGAGAGGAAGAGGGGGTGGTTGTATCAAAAAGCTCTAAGCATGGTGGTTTTTTAAAATAATGAACCAGTGGCTATTTATGATGATAGATATGGTTATAATTTTAAAATGGTTACCTATTATTAAAACGATGCCATTTTAATATTTTTTTTTAAAAAAATCAAAACGAAGTTATTTTAATAATTTTCTAAAATATAAAAATAGTGGATTGTTTGGTAGTTCCGTCGGTACTGCCGAGATATTGTCTTTTACCCAAAAAATGATGCTAGAATTAGTACTGGAAACTGTCGGTCACCTTCCAACCATGGCGGTACCGGTAGCGATGCTGATAGTCCCACCGGTACCGTCGGTCTTTTGACCACCCTATAGAATATATCAAGTCTTTCTGGATTTGTTTTTCCTAACTTTCTATCTTTCCTTATTTTTTCTTATTACCTTTGTTTTCATTCTTTGGAGTAGGGAGGAAGTTTCTGATGATGACAAGTCGGACAAATCTTAATGAAGAAACAAATGATACAGCCTGTTTAGCAATGAATTAGACATTGCAGAAGTTATTTCTTTGAAAACTTGTATGGGTATCTTTAAGTGTTGTACCACATTGACATTACTACAACAACTGCACGGTTGACAATGACTATTTTATACAAAGCACAGAAGGCATCTAACGTAATTGGCTGTCATATGGAATCATAATTATTAATCCGTTGTTCCTTATGATAAGGCACTTCATCTTTTGCTTATCAGTAGGGGATCCCATTTGTTGTCAATTATGAACTCAGTACTTATGTGAATTATATGATGATTTTTGGTGAACTTTTTTCCCTCATTTGTAGCAGCGATGTTCTGCGGTAGATATCCTGTCTGATGTTGCAGCTGACTTGGTTCTAAAGTGTGTTAATCTCATGTTTGCAGTACCATTTCAAATGATCTGGGAGGAGCACCCTTTGGGTATGTTCTTTTTCTGCCACTTTCCCACCCCATTTAGTTTTGTACATAGGATTTTTCTTATTAAGCCACCAGCTGCATTATTGCGTTGAGCATGTTATCACTGTATAATCAGTTCATATCTTATTCTTAAGCTTTCTGTAGAACAAATAGACATTTCTGAAGAAAATTTGGGCCTTTTTCTCAGATATCTTTGTTTTTCACCTCCAAGTTTTCATATTCGTCTCTTAGGCTTGAGCCCAAATGTGAGATTTTGAAATGAGTCTCTTCCTTGGAGTCGGAAGGGAACCTGAACCTTTGCTTTAAGGCTGACATGCCTCAATTTCATGCCATATCTGAATGTGCTAGTTCTATGTTGAGGAATCTACTGACTGGTGCCATTTGACTTGGTTTTTATTTATCTCATCTTTTTTAATGGCCATTTTGCAAAATCAAGGAAAAACTGTTAATTTAATTTTTGAAGTTCTTATCATATGCTTTAGGATTGTTATGCTATTTGTTGAACTTCCTAATAATAATTCAGGGGACAGACATTTACAAGAGGTATTAGGAAAATATGGCAAAACATTTATCACATATTGATTCACGTAGGAATGCACATATTGGTTGACGTAAGAATTCATAAAATATCAAAGGGGGAGCAATTTCTACCATTTCATCTTCCGTTTAAAGAAAAGAAAATGCAACATAATATGGAGGGCCTTTCACAA
Source organism: Nepenthes mirabilis (assembly GCA_025585075.1). NCBI lineage: Eukaryota > Viridiplantae > Streptophyta > Magnoliopsida > Caryophyllales > Nepenthaceae > Nepenthes > Nepenthes mirabilis. The sequence continues at coordinate 5,669 of JAODPA010149480.1, forward strand.
ACCAGGACATGAAAAACTAGTATATAAGACTAATGTATGCATTTTTCTTGAATATAAGAAAACATATCTGGAGTTGGAATTTTATTTTCTTTCTTTTGCTTCCTAACTACACTTCCTGAGAAAGGATTCTTGTTGTACTAGTGTTTTAGAATTTGATTCTATGATTGTTGACAAGCAACCCACACTGGGTAATAGAGTTGATAAGAACGACTTAGGAGTTGCAATTGGGTCCATAGCCATGAGTTTGATTCTTGTTGATGTATGCCTAAACTTATTTGATGCATGGTCTTTGCGGGTGAAATCACGCAAGAGCTTGGCCCAAGCCTATGAATTTTGGGTGGGGATTTTTTATTTCCCCAATAAATATTGTTGATGAACATTCCAAAAACACTTGTTTGTGTTATTGAAACCATCAAAACATTATACAGGGTAGGAGTTGTGAGAATACTTGGACTAATAATGCAAATCACTCTTCAATGCCACAATGATTAAGTGATGGCATAGGGATTTAGGAAAATTGATCTCTTGAACTAAGAGGTAGAAAGCACTTGACAAATAAAAATACAGAAGTGCTTCATCCAGAAAATTGACAAAAACTAAAATGCAAGCTTAAAGCAGCAATTTTTTCTGAAAAAGAGAAGTGAATTCCTGAGAAAGGGGTTGTAACTGCTCAAAATAAAAGGACTTAGAATTTATAACTGAAATTAAACTAAAATATTGACTAGGTTCTTCATTATAAAAGCAATCTAAACTTGGTTAAAATAAGGCACATTATGTAAAGATGCAAAAGTAAAAGCTGTGTGGAAATGGAATTGCTTGAAATTGAAGTGCTGGGAACATATACCTAAATGCTGGAAACTAAAGATTCTGGAACCGTAAGCTCTAATGAAACTTAACTGTCTGTTTACATGGGAAGACTGATTTTTGTTTTTCAAATTTATTTTGCTCTTTCAGTTTTCCATTTTCTTAGTGTTCCTAAAAATGAGTGTGAGCTTTGCCATAATGATAAGGTGACCTGGAAATATCAGGATCAAACCACTAAAACATCTTAAATCTAGTTCTATGGCAGTGTTTTTGTGACTATTCCCAGATCATATAATGTGGGAAATCTCATGCATTGAGTCACCTTTAAATTATGTCTTTCTTTGGAAGCACGTTCAGTTTTACTATATTTTTTCTTATTTGTAAAATTGGGCACAAATTTGAAGTTTACATGCATATGTTTTTAAATAAAAACAGATCTGAAAAAAGTGTACTGTTTTTATGGTTTTACCACTCTTTGAATTCTCAGTTTAGGATTTATTTCATTTGATTGACAAAGTTATTAATGAGTCAATATTTATTAATAGTGGCTACAAGGCATCAATAATTAACCTAAGGTTAGGGTAGTTAAATAAACGAAGTTGCTTGGAGCTTGCCTTGAAATTGTTTGGTTAGAGCTTGTTCAAGCTCCCCTTATGAAGCATAACAAGTCAAGTTCATGTGTATTTTATGAGCTCGCTTTGTTAAGGAGCAAAGCTTAGACAACACGCTAAATATATTGCATTTATGATAAACCCACCACTTCAATACTCAATTTGTATTGGTTATATGTTTAAGCTCAATTAGTTTGAGCTTAACATAAAAATATAATGAGCATAGCTCAAGCCTAATTTTTAGTAATTTTTAGCTCGCCAATTTATTCAGTTAATCCTAAGTCAAATTAATTTATCCTCAACTCATTGGCAACTCCACCTGCAGTTGTTTGTAGGTAATAGATTCTATGGCTGTCAATGACAGTAATTTTTAAACAAAAATAATCTTCATATTATTTGCAATTATTAAGTTCATTTTTATTGTTATATTCAGTATATACAAGTGATAAATTTCACTGAACTATTAAACAATGTAGGTGATAACCTAAATGTTTCAAACTAAGCAGCATGGGCCTGGATATGAGACATGGATTCCACCCATGTACATGGAGATATGTTATTTTTTATAAGAAGAATATGACACACTATGAACATGTTAATTAATTCATCGATTTTTTAAAATCAGACTCCATATACATCCAAATAATGGTAGATTTATAGACTATTAGATCTCTCCTTTTTTTTGTAATTTTCTTGGCCATTGGAAAATAGTAATTGAAAACAGTATCCGAATCTCTTCCTTCTCTCTTATTTCTAGATGAGAGAACCGAGAAGCTTAGACTAGAGCAAGCTTGCTATCTCCCTCCTCTTTCCTTCCCTGCTTCTTAACTGTTTTCTATTTTTCCCTCTCATTTCTTTTTAATTCCCTTCCATTGGTCCTTATTCCCATCTCTGTCACTCTGTCCCCTCTCTCTCTCCCTCTCTCACATCGCTAATCATACTGCCTACTTTGTCTTTATCAAAGAAGCTTGAGCTCCGGTATGACACAACACCAATACGATGATACTATTTTTTAAAGCAATGGGGACACAAAATGCTAATAAATTTAATTATTTATTAGTATGATAATATAACTGATCAACAAATACTATTTTTTTCCAAAATTAGCAATAAAAGGTGATACTATTTTTTGAAAAAATAAGGATGCAAAATGTTAATAAATTTAATAGTTTATTAATATGATAATATAATTGATCAACAAAACACTATGTTATTCTCCATTAGCAATAGAAATGTATTTTTTTATTTCATTATGAAAAATCACAGGATGAAGCAATATACAAGTAATCAATATAAAGAAGTGCTATAATATCCCTCACAGAATGAGAAAATGAAAACGAAACAATGAGTATGTAGGTTATAAATTGTTTCTAAATTATAAAGCATCTCCATTTTTCTTAGTTAACATTAAGAACCAATTTTTCTTAAAAATGACAAGATAGCTCAATGCGTCCAAAACTTATCGGAACATGTTAGAGCTTGTCCAACAAGTGTCGGACATTGATTAGCTAGCCCAGTAGAAATGCTGGTGCTTCTTAGCTCTCCAGTAATGTGTTTGAATGGCTAGCTGTCCCCGGAAAGAGAATAAGTTGTTTGGAGTTTCTTGTTTAGTAACCCACAACTTCATTTAAAGTTTTTGAAGATCCCATTTTCTTTTTATGTTGAGAAAATCAGAAAGGAGTAATCATATCTGCAGTTTCCTGTCCTGTCTGAAATAGGGGAAGTAAAATAAAATTCCAACACGTGTCCATCTGAGCGTGTTCAGAGTATGTTGGTGTTGGATGCATGCAAGACACTAATATGCTACCCTATTGGTGTCCATGCTTTTCAGGTTACCAAGAGGATAATACATTTGTGTCCTCATGTCAAGTAACATCATTGTTCCTCCTAATATGATAAATATCATTTATAGGCCATCTTGCAATCATTTCTTTATTATGTATTTTTGATATTTGTTATGTCATTTTAGAACCAAAGATTATTGAGATATCATTATTCTTATTGTCGTTGTTATTGTCACTTAGTCGCTTTGATGTTTTTCTATGATGATTTAAGGTAAACAAATAGATCTTAGGATAACGAGCTTAATAACACAAACCGTCCAAACCTAACTAACCCGCACACTAACGATTTGGGATGTTTATCTTAGCTTAATAGTTTGGCTTGATTTGGTTTAGTAAAAATCTAAGCCACAATTAGCTGTTGGGTTGTAAATGATCCTTTAAACTGCACCCAAACTGCTAAAAGAAGTAAGAAAAAAGGGGCCAATGCCAGAAAGATTTATAAGATTTCAATCCATGTGTAGCCCTTGTGAGAACCAAAAGAAAAATGACTTTTTCCTATCCTGTTTATAACATCTAGAATTTCCTGAAATATTTTTCATATCCTCTTTTTTATTTTTCGCATAGTAGTTAGTTGGGGAGGGGCACATATATGGTAGATAAGATAGCAGCATGTCTTCCCAATTGTCTGCTACTGCTTCCAAATATAGCTATTTTTTTATAACTGACCTGAACTTTTCAAGTTTCCCTAATTATTTTTTGGATTCTCAGTAGTTACAGGGGAAGGGGCACATATGTCAGAGTAAATAAGATTGCAGCAAGACTTCCCATTGTCAGCATTGTGCTTCCTAATAGTTACTTTATTAGAACTGGAATCATGATTGAGCAGGTGCTAGAGCTGGCCACCAGTTCATTGGTTCAACAAGTGGTTCAATTGATCTAATGGTTTAATAATAAATATATTATAAGGTTATATAAATAATAGCTGATAATAGTTATAAACCATTGATGCATAATATCTATATACATATATCTCTTAATATCAAAGGCATTAAATGCAAGTGCTTATAGTTGTGGAATTATTTTTTTGAAAAAAGATGAAAGGTCCCATCCACGGACTGAAACTAAACAAGGAAAAGTGAATGCACAGGATTCAATAAACAGAAATGTGACATGTTTATCTGATACAAGAAAGGAAAAAGCAGCTAGCACGTATTGTGTTTGCTTATTTTCGCTTATTTACCCAGTTTTTTCGGTCTTTCCTCCATTTTACTTCTATCTTCCTCTCAACTCTGTATTGATACTACAAAAGTAAAATATAAGAATGGAGCAACCATAATGACAAGGGGAGAAACAAGGTTGCTGCCGATTATATTGCTACAATTTTCAATATGTGATAGGGTAACAGAGTCAAAGACCTGTGAGACTGTGAGTGAGATAAAGAGAGCCTGCCTGATAGAGGGAAAAGAAAGAGAATGACAAATCTCAGAGGCCATGATGCCACCAACCACATTAGTGGAGGAGATGTCAAGTACAGAGTGTTTGCATTGATTTGCCTGTTTTTATTTGTTTGTTTGCATTTCTAGTCAGGTGGTAGAATCCAACTGCCAAAGGTACCGGTCCACCATTTTATTGGTCGAGCTGAATTGTTTTAGGGTAGTTAATATAGCTATGCTTCTTACAAAGTAGGAAAGGTGTTGTACTTGGTAGCTGATATGTGCCATTTAAGTGGGCAGATTCACATTCTCCTGTTAGGCTAAAATCACCGACTTATCTTGATTAGGCTAAGAATAGCACTGTGATTGGGCTAAGAAATTCATTGGCAAGATTGAAATTTGGCCAGCAAATGGGCTGAACTTGACGTCTTGAATAATAGCCTCAGAATGTTTACAGGTTGGACTAAGATTAGTGATCCATTGCTTCCTAGCCTGCCAACTTCTGTAATTTAATACTCAACCCATCAAAACTTTACTCGGAGCTCAATATCCCTGGTCATCTGCCTGGGTTGCATTTACAAATAATCAAATCATATGATGGGTAATATGGGTTTGTTGTTAGCTAAATACATTTTAATCCATTTATAGCTTTGAAATTTCAAAGGGATGCCAACATTGCTCGCACCCTTTACTGAAGCACAATGCTGGCACAATGATTGATTGATTGAAAAATGCTCCAATCACTCTTCTTAAGAGCATTACAGGAAGTGATAATCCTTAAATTTGTTCCATCTTACTTTATAGAACTCAAAAGAAATAGGTCCCTGCTAGAGTTCTCATTATCTTAGACTTTGAAAATTTATTTCCCAATAACTGGCCAAAACCAATTTGTGTGTGAGAGAGAAATAAACTGGAAGGGATGGAGACCTAAATACAGAGTGTGGCCTGTGACCTTGGACATGTGATGATTGAGTTAAGAAAATTTAATTAAAATATAGGACAAATTTGATGAATTAGATAACCCAGTCCACCACAGCCTGTATATCGGTCATTGTGCTTTTAGTGACATGCTCTGTGCTTTTGGTCTAAAAGTACAAACTGTTCTCACTTTAAGAGCACGATGTCAACCGACAACTAATGTTGCAGCTTTTAGTGGTTACTAGCTAACAGGATTGAAGTCACCCCATTGCCCAAACCTGATCGACTTTGTGAAGTTTATGACATAGGCCACCTCTCCATAGTAGCTGCCTAAAACTGGGAAATTTAGACAAATGCAGCAAACTAAAATTTCTGTCTTTTTGGATGCATCCTGTCTTAGTAGATGTATAGGTTTGTCCTTTATATGAGTTTCAACAATAATATAGCTAAGATCCATCTCAAGGCAATAAACAAATTGTTGCTCCAGTCTATTTTGTATGGGATCTGCATTTTAGGCTCTGAAAGTTCTTTTAAGAGGGTCTTGTCCCAAGGAAAAGATCGATCTTAGTGGTCTCGGTGTTCACTTCAGTGCTATTTCCTTGTGCTTGGATTCCCATTTCAGTACGGCTAAGTCTAATTGAAGCAACAAATTGCGTGTGTGTGTGTTTTCATTTTTAACGAACTTTTATTACAAATTTTTCCTGGCTAACTCATGATTTCATAACCTACTCAGAGTTTTTATACTCTGCCTGAGAGTCCGAGAGCTTCCTTTCCTTTGCTTACTGGCAACACACTCCAGTCTGGTTCAAAGCTTACCCGTCAGCTGAAATCTGTTCTCATCCTAGAACTTTTAAATATGAACAAGTTTGTGCTAATTACTTAATAACTCAGAAGCTATGGTGTCGGAGAACTATATGCAGAAAAAGACTATGTTGGAGTAGAAATTAGCCCAAATTGGCTTGTCCTTTGATTGGGTCTTTTTCAAGGTATTCCCGTTGGTTACTCCTAGACTGTCATGAGTTGTTTGGTCGTTTGAGGATCACTAAAGGGCAAAATATAGATGCTGAAGACAATTTCTCATTTGCCATCAATAGAGTGCCAGAATTTCTTCCTGCAGGTTAACAAAATTAATTTTACTCTTAAATGAAGAACTTCTTAAGGAATTCCTCTGCTGGATACGTCATTCCTTTTAAAGTTTCTGGAATCAACCTCCGTAAGTCAAAGATTCTGTAATAATAATCCCCTAAAGAATTATGGCTGCTTCATTAATAATTCTTGCATTTTCCAGAGTCCTTGGTTAATATCCTCTACTTCTTTAGAACTCAGAGAATATTTTTCCCCCTGTACAGGATAGGAGGGACGACGGTGAAAATTCTAGTCAATTGTGATAATCCTTTTGAATCATGTGTAGTTTCATCTTGTTCTGTATTTCCATTTTAATGGCGATTGTAGTGTTAATTTGTTACAAACAGTTTCGCAATAGACTATCGATAATAGATTATTGTCTAGGTTTATTTAGTATAAGCAATTTAACTTGTTCCCTGAGCATACTTACCCATTGGAGGCATTAATACTGGTGTTTTTAGATTTCTGGAGTGGAATTTTTGTTGGTATTGATTAGGTCGGGATACACTCAGACCCTCTCTCTTATCCTTGGTTCACTGATGCCACACATATCCTATACTTCGGATCATGCCCTTATGAAAGAAGCAAATATATTAGTGGCATGTTTGGTTGGAGGGAATAAGATAGGAATAGAATTTCTATTACCTGGGAATAAAAATTTCTCCGTTTGGTTACAAATTTAATCGAGAATAAATATTCCCTGAGAATTATTATTCCCACATGTGTGGAAATAACAATTCCCACCATTTATATGGGAAACTTTTCTATTTACGGCTTTTTTCTTTGTTGTGCAACAAATCTCTTTGAATTTTTATTATCCTATTGCCATTTTTTTAAATACCACACAGGAATGTGGTTTCATTCAGTGATGGGCTTCCTGGCAAGGGGACTGGCATACCATATTTCTACCTGACAGCTCTTGATCCGACGGCAACATATGCATTGATAGATCAGAGGTCGTCAATGACAATTAGCGAGTACCCTTTAGGAACTTGTGGGAAGACGGACCCTGAAAACCCAACCTGTGCAAAAATGACACTCACGGGAAAGGTTTTTTCTCTCAATTTATCTTTGCATATCGTTGATTTGCAAGATTGTTATCCTACAATTATCTGGTTCACAGTAACGCTTAATTTTGTAGCCGGTTATATGCTCTACTAATTGTTGCACCAAGTATGAGAGTTGAACTCAACAGCCTTTTTGTGATTTGTTATTTGTTTGAATTTAGAATTCTGCTAATTGCAAGTATTAGAATCAAACTTGGTGAGAGATATCCAAGTAAAAGAAAAAAGGGCACGGTGTGAAAGAACAGAATTTTAAGAAAATACAATAAATGTACAAATTAGCCACTGATACCATGTAAAGTGATTTCGCAGCGACATAGAAGTCTGATTATGGTGAATGGTTGCACTGGCACTTCATCCATCCTAAACTGACTACTGTTTTATGCTATTTCAGTTAAAACTAGTCGAGGGGAACTCCAAGGAAGCAGAATTTGCCCAAAATGCATTGTTCTCAAAACATCCTGAGATGAAGGGTAACTGTATCTACAATAAATAAGCATCTTTTCACATAAAGCTACTATTCATAGTGGGTAACTATAACTACAATAAAAATAAACATCTCGTCTCATAAAGCTATTATTTTTAGTTGGTAACTTATCTACAATAAAACAAACGTCTCGCCAGTTGGAACTATTATTCATACTCTATGTATACTCTGTTTTTGTACCCAAATTGTCACGTCAGCCCATCAATAAAAAAAGAAGAAAGTTGTCGCGAATAACTGTTTTTCTTGTTCACGCATATTTTTGGCAAAATGAGAGTATATGGGCACATGCATATTATTTCCCTGGTCACATTGAATTTTTTCTACTATCAAAGTTGCATGTCATGTCTATGTCTATAACTCTCATGACTGCCGTTATGGTTTCTCATTGTTAGTTTTGTGTGGTTTTTTATGGTAGATTGGCCTAAGGATCACAACTTCGAAGTCTTCAAACTCGAAATTGCGGACATATTTTTGATAAATTGGTTTGGTGGAAGAAAACCTCTGCCTGTTGAAGAGTATCTGCACTTGAAAATGTGAGTGTCACAGCTTTTACTCTAGCTATATCATGAGAGAGTTTGTGAGAAAAGATGATGCACATGTAATCTACAGTCTAAGATTTCATGTTGATACTGAATCAAGATGCAAACCTCTTACTGTGCCATTTTCTTTTCCACCAAACACTGAGTCTTTTTATCTGTCTGCAGGGACAGGCTGACCTTGGTTGTGTAGCTGCCCCTCTGTTTCCCTTTTACATTTCCTCGTCTCCCTGTCTATAGTTTTTCGAGCATATTTCCGTTATATCGGTTGTGAAGAACAAGCTGTATGTTATCGATCTGTCGGTAGTGCATACGTTATTTAAAAGTTGCAAATATGTATATTTGTAATGTATGTTGTATGCTTGGCGACGGCGACCGAGCTTTTATGCCCCCAAACACATAAAACAAGTCCTTGGGGACTACAGCAAGGTAATCCTAATTACATTGAATACAAGAATAGCTCTTTTTTCTTTGTCTCGTGATGAATAATAGATATATTTTCTGAGTTGATCTGGTTTTATCCGCTTTAACAGAGCTTGAGTTTTGACTTCAGATTGACGTATGCTTGGTGGGTTATTTAGTAATAGGAAAGCCGTGAAGATCTTAATTATCTTATAAAATTAAATTTTTAAATATTTGTATTCCCCAACAATAGTTAAATTTTTT
>JAODPA010149491.1:0-14437 GCA_025585075.1 Nepenthes mirabilis
GTTTAATTTTCACTGAGTTTAGATTTATTTATACTTTCGTAAATTATCGTAATTTGTAACAGATTCCTAGTGGCATCTCTCTTTAGTCGACATTGTATTTAGATACATAGCATTGGAGCCCCAAATATTATGTGACAATTGGATTCTGTGCGGTTTTGGGTACTGTTATTATATATTGTCGGATGTTGAAGTTATTTGGATATATTTTGTGCATTGTACAGGTTTTGTATCAGTTTGACGATAGTATTGTAGATGAAACTCTGTCAAATTTTTGAAAAAAAATACAGTTCATCACAATTTTTTAGTCTCCCATGCTTTTTAATAATGGTTAAGATTTAATTATATTTGACAAGATTTTGACCGTCTGTTTCGTCCAATGGCTGAGAATAGTGCACAATAAATCTGAAAGTTAAACAAGAAAAATGACAACGATATTTTATTCTCCCGAAAATTCTTCTTCTGCAACCTCTCGTCTTCTCCAGCTTCGATCTGTTCTTCTATAGTGCTTCACTCCAGATCTCCTATAGCCGGTGTTCAAATTTCATAATTTATTCTCTCTCTTACCTTAGCCAACATAGTTCTTTGTTGCATGCCCACCATATCTACCCTAATCTGCATGCTTGAAAGAGAGAGAAAGAGGAGGACGACGAGAGAGGACAAGAAGCCTTATATCTCCTCGACTTGTTGCATATTGAGTTTTATTATGGAATTAATTGAGATTTTTACTGCCCTAATTTATTGCATGCTTGAGAGAGAAAGAGAGATTTTTTTGTAGATTAAAAAAATTGACATTTTTTATGAAATTGATTTTTTCTATCCCTGATTATATGCTAAAGAAGAAATGGAAATAGATACTATTCTTGTCCAGTTTATATAATTGATGCACAATCAAAATATGGGTTTATGGCTGGATAGATAAATGTATAAATTTTTGTGATTATTTTTAACAATTCCATTTGATATTACTTGTACATGAAGTATCATGTTCTGGGTGGTTGTATGATACTTTGGAGATGATATAAATTTGAGGACATGGATATGATTTTTTCTAAACTATTTTCAGTATTTAATTAGCTCAGTGAGATATTATATCAATAACTACTACCTTCGTTTGAAATTAGATTGAGTTTGGTAAAGTTTTGTATACTAATAATCTATATCTTCATAAATTTTAATGTTGTATACCTGATTATCTTTTAAAACGAGGAGGATTGACATAATTGATGAGTTCAACTTTAATAATGTATGGCAGATCTTACGAATTGCTATTAAACATTTAACAGCTCGTTCTGACTTATTGAGTGCATTCACATCTTGTATAATTTTTATAATTGATGAGTTTAACTTTAATACTGTATAGGCTTGTATGGTATCCAATGAAGGAGAGTCTTATTGTATTACTACAAATTGTTGAAGTGGCTACTCGTGCTCTGAATGCTTATGATGTTCGGCATTCATTCTTGTCATCCTTCATCCGCAAGAAGCCATGCCTTTGTTGTCGATTTTGCAGAACACTGACTTATGACGGTAATGGCTATCAATTCTCGGCTGCATCAGCATCGAATAGGCATTTGGTTTAGACCCATGATAGTATTCAAGACGCTGTTACTTGAATTAAGAGGCCTATAGATTTATTTTTTTTTTTGGGGGGGGGGGAGGCTTCACGTTGTTATGTATGTTAAACATAAATTGATCTTCTACATCCAAAATCATACTATATGAAGACCAAATACGGATTAAAATTAAGGATCGAAACTAATCTCTCACCATTAAAATTAATGTAACGCTACTCTGATTTTGTAAAATTTTTCTACTAGTTTTGATTTTCTAAGTCTTTTATACTCCTCAATGATGGTGTATTATAGAGTATATAACTTAGGGACTAAATCAACTGCACTCACATTTATATATAGATAATTCCATCAATTATCTCAGGGGTGGTAACCATGAAGATTAGGCAAGACGATTACACAAAATTGAACCACAACTATTGATTTTCATCCTTTTTTTCTTTTATTTTTTTATGAAAGCTGTATAACCAGCAATGTATTCCCATTTGATCTGTGCTCTGATGACTTTGTTATCTTGTTTACTGGTGTTTTTGCCCCGGTGCGTTTGATCACCAAAATGTTGTCGAAGATAACCAATGAAAGTCATCTAAAATTAGATTTTATCGATAATAAAAAATCTTCATCCCCATTTTAATGTAAACTTATAATTAAAGTTATGGAAAAAACCACACACGCATAGGAAATTTATATAAATAATTATCTGATAAATAATTTGTGAGATTATAATAATTATCGAGGTGAAATCTTCATTGTTAAATCAATTACTAAAATCTAAAAGACTCTCTCCCCGGTAGCGTAAAGGTTGTAGAACATGGCGGCGATGAAGTAAAGCATGGCCGTCAACGTCAGGAACGCCTGAAAAGATCCCAGCCACTGCACGAAGCAACCGGCGCCGACGGTGCTGATTATGGCGGCCAATGTTCCGGCCGAGTTCGCGATACCTGCTTGCAAAATGTCACCACCGACGTTCGACAACCAATATTTGAAAATGATGACCGTTGAAGAAACTTACCGTGGAGAAGTCCTGCCGACTGTGGAGCTATATCCTGTTCATGGCATTTGCATATGCTAATCAGTTTTGGGAATTCAGGCAGTAAAATGCTAATCATGAATGTAGATTTACGTTAATATCTATCAAAAATAAATAAAAATATCAACTGATATATATCAATAGAGATTAATAGATCCGTACATTTCTTCTTTATAACATCACAATTGTTGCATGGAAATATTCAATGGTTGGGGTGAATTACTTATAAATAAAGCAAAAGTAATTTGATTTTTTGGGTTTATTTTTTTTNAATCCCAGATTAAGAATGAAGCAAGGATTTATTAAGATCATAGTTGTGAGATCTCGAAATCAAAAAAATTTAAAATTAAAGTAAAATATTACTACTTAAAAATCGAAATGTTTTAATTTTGACTTAAACCGGAGTGGTCTTACACCACTGGAAAACTGGAACTAATGGTAATCAAAATGTTGACTGGTGTCATGATATTAATCAGCATCAAAATGTTAACCATCGTCAAAATGTTGAACCGGTGTCATAATATTGACTGGCATCAAAATGTTGACCATCGTTAAGACGTTGACCGGCGTCAAGATGTTAACCAGAAGGTTGACCGAAGGGTTGACCGGTTTTTAGAATTGTTGACTGACCTGAAATAAGAGAAAAGAAACATTGGCTGGCTTTGAGTAAAAGTTGGTCGGATTAGAGTAAGAAGCGTTGATTGAAAAAGTTGACCAATAGAAAGGTTAGCCGACTTTGAAGAAAATGTTGACCAGTTAGAATTGATTACCGAATTCAGAAATTTTGACCAGGATAAATTAAAGGCAAACTAAAGGCAAGGACCAACTTCGTTGTTTAGATGGTTAGATCTCAATTAGATCCGAATCTAATTAGAGTAAGTGAACTACCCCGTTGACCTTATAGATGAAAGTACTAAGTAGATAATTTACCCCACTTACTTCCACCTAACCTCTGAAAGGAAGTACCAAGTAGGTAACTCACCCCACTTACTCCACCTAATCCCTCCTCTTTATATACTAAGCTCCAATTAAGGGATGGATATGAAATTTCTGGTAAGGAAGAATGGTAAAAAGTGAATAAGGAGAAAAAACTTCAAGTAAGTCGGAGTGGACAGACAACAATCAGACAAGTGTACCTTTCATTTTTAAACCCAGATTTTTAAGAATATTTCTAAGGTAAGTGTACTCACCATTTTTAAATCCAAATTTTAAGTGTACTCCTATTTTCAAGTTCTGGCTTTAAGAAAAACTGCAAGTGTTCTCTTTAGATTTAAATGTTTCAGCACATAGTATATCAGACTTGCCGTTTTAATTACTACTTGATAAGCTGTATCTCTAATATCATGTTTACTGTACGATCAGATTGAAAATTTGATTTTTATTCATGCTTTCTGTTTTTCGCTTTTCGCTTTCTGCTCAACTTATGATTAAGTTTGAATTGTATAAAAATGAAAAGGTAAGCCGGCTTTGAGTCACAATAAAGAATTATTGACCGGAATGAAATTTATAAATTTAAAACCGGTTTCATGTCAACTAAAACTCTTTATACTTGATCAGAATAAGAAAAAATGAATTTGAAATCGACTTTATAATATGATGACTGAAAGCTTTGTGCCCGTCTGGAATATGAACTAAAGAAAAAGTGAACCGACCTTATGATAAGATAAATAAGATCAGATTTTAGCACTAGGAAAGAAAGTTCTCCCGCATGTTTTAGAATATTATGGTGGTAATCGAGGATAACAAAAGGAAGCCGTCCTCGGGGTTTTGTACAAGGAGGAAGTGAGAGCTGTCATCGGGGCTTTGTACAATAAGGAAGTGAGAGCCATCCTCGGAGCTTCATACAAGGAGGTATTGCTGTGATTGTGAGGAGATGTGCACAATCTATTCTCGATTATTACCCCCTCCGCTAGCGATGTCTTTTATCGATAAAAAGAATAAGAGAAATTTCTATAATAAGACCGACTCTGTTTTTCAGTCCCGATTTCCAGAAGTGACTACTCCGGCTTTCCTGATTTTTTTTACATTATATATTTGCCATGATCCGGTCAACTGTTATTTTATAATATTCATGTTGCATATATATCTGTATTCGTCTTACAGCATAAACGCTTTACGAAAAATCTGCATGTACCTTGTTGAGCTCCAACTCACTGTTTTCTGTTTTTTTCCCCTTCAGATGAAACTATAGAGCTTGTGCCTAACGAGAATGAGTGACTAGAGCTCCGTCTGAAAGATTCTCAGAACTCGGAAGCATATTTTGGAGTTACCACGGAAGAAGCAGCTTTGTTGTAATGATCCGATTGAAATATATGAATTTTTGTAATTGGACTTTTATGGCTATGTAAGCATAAATGAGTTTTATGAGTATGAATGTGAATATTTCGGCAGGTTATTAGATTCGCTTCCGCTACGTATTTTATGGATATCGTGTACGGATTCTAGATGGCATCTGTGATCCTGTGATTGGAAGGTACAACCAGTCCGAATCAGATTACCGAAACCTTGGTGTCAGTTCTGGGCGGTCGCTGGCGGAATGCAAAAAAAAAAACTGTTCCGTCACAATAGTGGTTGTGTCAGTACAGCCCTACGTCTTGAAGAAAAAAAAATAAAGGCATATCGATGCACCCAATTCCTGCTACGACCGTAATTCTAAAATGGGTTGTACTGTTATTAGGTTTATTATACATTATCTTACCTTACTAATATGAAATATCATTTTCACTATTAGAACCATAATTACCGGATCACAATGAAATAATTCTACTATTGTGCTAAAAGAACATTAAGTGCTAAGGATGTATTGGGTATGATTAAAGTGGTGGTGGTGGTGGTGATGGTGGGTGTCCTCTAAGAGTACATAGAAGGGAAGGTACTGACTTGAATATTAAGGAGGAAACCAGCTTGGCTGAAAGAGCTGAGACTAAGAGCAACTGTTATGATCACGGAAGCAATCCCTGCTGCCTTGGTATAGTTTAAGCAAAGTAATGACACCCCTGGTCCAATGAATCCGATTGACTGCATCATTAACATGCACCATTAAAATCTTATACTTCTCAAAAAATTTTTTTAAAAAAAACAGCAAACAGAGAAAAAAAATACATTACCTGCATTATCTTTCGAACTAATATCAAAGAATAGCCTTCTTTAATTAAGAAATCCGATGTTGCACCAGCTATATAGCTTGAAAGCGCCATCATTGCCCAAGGTACAGCGCTGAACCAGGCTGCTTGTTTCAGATTTACATTAAGCACCTGTAAGAATAAGCTTATAGGTCATGGTCAACACGCATATACACACCACTACTACTTTTATTTTATCCACATGGGATCTTTTTCAGCAAGTGATGATGCTTACAGTTTTGAAGTAAATCGGCATCCATGTCAGAAGAACAAAATATCCCTGAAATCCAAACTCAACTTTTAGTTTTCCTCGTTCATATTCATGACGTTTTACACAGACACTACAAATAGGAATGGTTATATAAATTTGCTTACTCAGACTTACCCAGTTGTTGGTAAAATTGGCGAAGATGATTGCCCAAGAAGGCAGTCTTGACAACAGAATTCCTACCGGCAGACGCTTTCCGCCAGTTGCAGCAGAATCAACCTTTCCTTCACGAATTAGTTGAACTTCATACTTACTGACAAAGGGGCTTTCTTGTGGATCATCTGTGACTACATATGCCCACGGAGAAAGCCATAGCAGCCCAAGGGATGAGAAGAGAACAAAAGGACCTGAAATCCCCATTGATGACATTATAGCTGGAGTTAGCAACAGGCCAACTACATTGCCAAGTTGAAATCCCGCCATGGAAAGTCCGACCGCACTAGCACGTTCGTGAATCGAAAACCACCTGATATCATATAAAGAATTTGATTATGGTAACTCCAGAGGTTGACAATATGTTCTTTTAAAATTGACATTTGTCCATCTGTTAGACGTATTTTAAAAATATTTTTGATCAAGTAAATAGGTCTATTGATGAATATCCAATTTTTTTTGTTATGAAATATCTAAACATATAATGATTCAATCAGAAATATTAACAAATTAGTACAAAATCTGAAAAAATGAAATAGCAAAAGAGACGGTCATTCCATGTTCATTTTTATTAAATCTAAATATCACATTTTGTTCTGCAATAGTTGAGAATTACTGTCATACCTCGGTGTAGGTCCGAGTATTCATTTGTTCCATAAGCTATGACTATTTACAACTAATCAATTAAAATAACACAACGAGTTTAAAATATGTCGGTCCGTATTCGAGTAAAAAACAATAATTGTATGGTATTTTGACACGTCCCAAACACCAACACCCTAGTCCAAAAGAAATGCCATTGCTTCTTAGATGCCAACTTCATGTTACTAGCTAATTCATCCAGGCAAAAGGCACGGAGAATGCTTCAAGTAGGAGGCATTTTAGTTGGACTGCAGGGTCACTTCTGGCTGTTGGCTCCCCAGCAACAAAAGCCCATTTGGTTATTAAAAAAAGTGGTGCTGTTATTGAAATACTAATAGCAACAACACTTTGTAAAGCCTACATAGATAAGCCTTTTGTGGATTTTTATTGTTGGTATTTGTGAATAACTAAATGACGCCGCTCGAATAGGGAGAATGGATTTTGAGAAAAAAATTAAAGTAGGAGAAAAATCAAAATTAATAATCGAGATATAAGTTAATAAATATGATAAAAGAATAAGATTCTGGATATATTAAATTAAAATATTAAAGTTTCTTTTAAAACTATAAGATCTAAATAAATATTAAAACTCAAGATGACTAAACAAATAAGCTAACATCAATTTGTAAGATAAGACACAAACTTGTACAATAAGATATAGTTAATCTCACTGAGTCTTGTCCTATTTCCAAACCTCGTCGAGCCGACCAAGGTGGTTGAGCAAGGGCATTGGGCGGTGATTCATCAATTTGTTTTGCGGCTACCTTAAATGAGCGCCTATTTTCCAACTCCTTTTTAATTCAAAGTGGTCGAGGGTTGATCTTTTAATGCTACTTGCCATCTTATCAAAGATTACAAATCATCACAATTAGTAACCTTGTCATCACATAATTGTTTTTCATTGACTTGGAACATATATGACAACAGCCAATTGTCAACAATATATCCAATAAGGAAGTGAACTCACCAGCATATCCTATAAAGAAGTAGATTTGCCATTGAAGTAGCAAGAAAATTACAATTAAACAAGCATAGAGAGCTACAACCTACTAAAAAAAATGGTTGTTTCATGAAGAAGGTAGTACCTTGTCAGAAGGGTATTCATGGAAGGCAGAGCTACACCTTCAGCAAGTCCGAAAAAGGCTCGAGCCGCCAAGAGGCTGGCTGTAGAATGGTTAGCTGCCCATGGCGTGGTGAGAGTGGCCAAGGACCATAACACCACACCCCATGCCATTACTCTTTTTCCTCCATATTTGTCTACCAAAGCTCCACCAATTACAGAAGAGAAGATGTAACCCCATAAAAAAGATGACTGTTTGCAAATGAAGAACAAAGCGCCAATCATCAAAAACAAAAACAATCTCAATATTGGTATAAATAACAATCAATTGCCAATTTTTTCAGGCCTGAGATCAATTTCTAGTCCAATATTACCTTTTTCCATTCTCAAATTCTTTCAATTGTCTATAGTTGTGAATGAAAGTATGAGGTTCGGTATTATTCAAGGTCGCATCTGGTGATATTTACCAATATTGGATGTCCTCAATATAGATTTTTTTTCGTGATTATACCAAAGGTGAATTATATACTGAAATTTAACCGATTTTAGTTATTGATTTGTATATTTGAAGAGTTTAGTTTTGATATTTTTTCAAGTCATTATAAAACGTCTAATTATTTTATCTATTCATATTTTACATCTTTATAAAATATGTAATTTCTAGACTAATTGTTACCGTGCTTCTTCCATTTTGATTGGGGTATCAAATCATCCAGGGAGAGTAGATTCCCATATAATGAAGCACATCCTCCTATAGCATTAATATCGATATTAGTAATGGTTTCAACATACCGATTTTGGAAGTTGAAATGAAAATATATATTATTTTCTCGGGATAATTTAAAAGTGAGTTATATACTAATATATGGCTATATGTTATCACATGTTTATATATTTAAAAGAGCAATAGTTATTTGTACCATAACCAAGCTTGTATGTTGAGTTTTAGGTCATTTTCCTGTAAATTTCATACCTATTGGAGGTGTTGTGTGACAGAACGGATTTTTTTTTGTATTCCGCCAGCGACCTCCCAGAACTGACATCAAAGTTTTGGTGGTCCGGTCCGGGCCGATCGTGCCTTCCAATCACAGAATCACAGATACCATTTAGGACTCATACACTTTAGTCATCAAACATATAACGGAAGTCAATCTAATATCCTGCTAAAGCATTCATATTCATTCTCATAAAATTCATTGCTGAATATATAAAGCCATAAACGTCTAATTACAAAAGTTCACCAATTCTAATAGATCATTACATTAACTGCTTCTTCGTGGCGGTCTTCCAAAAGGTGTGCTTCTAAAACCTTACAATCCTTCAGATAGGCTCTAGTCACTCCGTCTCGTTAGGCACAAGTTCTAAAATTTCATCTGAATAGGAAAAAAATTGAAAACAGTGAGCCGGAGCTCAACAAGGTACATGCAGATTTTTCCATAAAACGTTTGTGTTATTAACAGTTATAGATACATGTACAAGATATCATTTGGCCAGAATCTTACAGAACACTAAAACGGTCAATGCAGGTAATCATGCAACATAAATATCATAAGGTAACAATTGGCCGGACTATGCAAAAGTCGATTAGAAAGCCAGAACAGTTAATATTAGAACATAAAACAAGGCCGGTTACAGTATAGAAACCCTCTTTTATTGGTAAGGTTTCTGCTTAGCGGAATGGGGGCTTTAATCGAGAATGGATTGTGCACATCTCCTCATAATCACGGCAATACCTCCTTGTATAAAGCCCCGAGGACGGCTCTCACTTCCTCCTTGAATAAAACCCCGAGGACGGCTATCACTACCTCATTGTACAAAGCCCCGAGGATGGCTCTCACTTTCATTATCCTTAATTATCACTATAAAGTCCTAAGGCATGCCGGAGAACCTTATCTCCCAATACTAAGGTCTAAACTTATTTATCTTATCATAAAGCCGGTTCACATTTTCTTTGTTCATTCCGGACGGTCATATCACAAGCCGGTTTCAAAATCACACTACAAAGCCGGTTTCAAATTTATGTTACAAGGCTGGTTTCAAATCATAATTTTCATGTCTCACTTGGCAATCCGGTTTCACGATTTCATTATAAATGCCGGTTTCAAATTATAATATAAGGTCGATTTTAAAATTTACAATGCAAATGCCAGTTTTCAAAATTTACGATACAAGGCCGATTTCAAAATCACAATGCAAATATTGATTTTAAAATTACAATACAAATGCCGGTTTCAATTATAATACAAGGTCGGTTTCAAAATTTACAATGCAAATGCCGATTTTTGAAATTTACGATACAAGGCTGGTTTCAAAATCACAATGCAAATGCTGGTTTCAATTATAGATTCCAGTCCATATTTCATGTGTCACTTCACATTACAATTGCCAGTTTTAAATTTCATGCAAGGCTGGTTTTAATATTTCATGTTTCGCTTCACAGCCGATTTCAAATTACGTTTCAAATGCCGGTTTCAAATTATGCAAGGCCAGTTTCAATATTTACTTGAGCCGGTTTCAAATTATATTATAAAGCCGGTTTCATTTATTTTACAAATCAAGGCCGGTTTTAAATTCGGGTAATACGAGTGACATACAAGCCGGTCTACTTTTCCATTTTCATGTACTCCAGTTTAAACATGACTTTAGTAGAAAGCAGAGGACAGAAGGTAAAAAGTTTGAATTCAAACCAGAATACAGCTTATCAAATAGTAATAAAAACGGCATGCATTTAATCTAAATCGGAAAAGAAGACTGGCAGTTTTTAAAGCTGGAACTTTGGAGACGGAAGTATATTTGCAAAACATGAACTTTAAAAATTGGAGCACACTTGCAAACGAACTAAAAAAAGAGTCATCGTCCGAATTACACTTGTAATATTTTGAAATTAAAAACAGAGTGTACACTTGCCTGATAGTCGTCCGCCTACTCCCACAGATTTAAAGCTTCCTCTCCTTCTCTACTCCTTACTGTTCCTTCTTGTCGACACTCATACTTGCTTATTCTATCGAAGTTGAGTATATATAGAGGAGGAGTTAGGTGAAGTAAGTGGGGGCAAACTACCTACTTGGTACTTCTTCTCAGAAGTTAGGTGGGAGTATGTAGTTTAAGTTACTTACTTTGGTACTTCTTTTCAGACGGTCAACGGGGTGGTTTACTTACTTCATTTAGTAAGGGTCTAGTTGAGTTCTAACTAATCAGTAAAATTGGTCTTTGTCTTTAGTTGCCATTAATTTATTCCAGTCAACTCTTTGGTCAATGTTTAGAGTCAGCCATCGTTTCACTTCTTTTATTCAAAACCGATCAACCTTTCTCAAGGCCGGTCAACTTTTTAGTCGGTCAATATTTTGACGCTGGTCAACACCAGTCAACATCACAATTTTTGGTCAACCTTTACTCAAAATTGATCAACATTCTAAAAGCCGGTCAACATTCTAAAAGCCGTTCAACCTTACAAATTCTGGTCAACATTTTCTTGTCATCTATTCTAGACTTCAAGCAGTCCAGTCTTCCGTGGCACAAGCTTCTCTGGTTTTAAGTGATACAAGGCCCTTCCGGTAAAGGTATAAGACCACTCTGGCCTTACGATTTCATTTTTGATATTTTTACTCTGAGTTTCAATATTCTTCCGATTTTTAAGTCGAAAATAAAAATATACTCTTAGTTTTAATATTTTATTCCGATTTTAAGCTTTTTTTTCCGATTTCGAGATCTCACATGTTGCCTTTCACTACCAAATTCATTAGACAATTTCATGTGAGATTTGTTCAAGCAAAACTATTTGTGGAAGATTATGTGATAAGGCTGTGAGTTGGCAGATTAAGTATCAGGTTGGAGAGGATTTTTAACGGTTATCTCTGAGAGGACTACGAGTTAGCTGTTTAAATACCAAAATTGGGATAATTTTTAATAGTACACCATGAGATGGCCACAAGCTTACCGCTCAAATAGTTATGCAGGATATGAAAAGTTATGTTCTGATTTTAAGATAAATTCTAAATCATTTTAAAAGCAATTGGTATTGCACAAATAGAGAAAAGAGAAAAGATGAAGAGATTAGCCATCCAGTTAATGTCTGTTCCAAGTTTCCTTCTTCACCAAACTCGAGATATTCCTCTAATCATGTTATTAGAACATATTACTATTTGGTTGCTTATTTTCTCAGTATATTATTCTCTAATAGGATATTAGGTGTGTTGAGTTATATTCAACCGGTCATTTACATGGGTTATGTGAAGGAATTTTAGAGGAATTATATTTATAACCAAATATTTTTATTGTAGATTTTCTAGAAATTTGTCCCGTGGGTTTTTAATTGAAAAAAAAAATTTTACTTTAAATATTACTGTACAACTTGTGTATTTGGTTACGTATTATTTATTGTGCTCTTATGATATTTGGTTGCTGATGATTAACCGATGATTCATTTCTAATATGCCAATAGCTTACGTGTTTTTGTTCTTAAGAAATTCTAACAAGTGATATAGGAGCATAGTTTTTTTTATTATGTGAAAATTATAATTTGATGGCATCAACATCAAATGATTTGCCATTCCATATTTAAAAATTGAACCGGTAAAATAATTTTATTTCTTGATAAGAAAAAGTGAGTAATATTTTGACCCAAGAAGAAATAGTAAAAGTACCAAGAAGAAGAAGGATATATTAGAGAGAATAATGATGAAGAGTGGCAAGATATGATGGGTTTGTCTAATTATACAGTTAAGTTATATCTCACGAATAATAATTTTCAAGAAGCCATTGATTTGTAAGTTATAATAGAAGTATAGATGAAACTTAAGGGTTGATACAAGTCTAAATTCTTGATGACGAGATTATATATGTAAAAGTAATTATATGATCTTCGATTCTCAAAGGGGAAGCTTTGAAAAATACTTGATAAGTTCAATCAAATTTTGATGTAAGTGTCGACCTTTGATAATAAGATTGATGATGAAGACAATGTATTGATATTACCGATTTTGTTATTGGAATAGTACAATCATATTATCATGACATTATTATTTAGAAATGACATCCTTATCCTTAATGAGATCACCACTTAATTGCTTATGAATGAATTTAGATGGAAGGAAAATAATGAGATTTTGAGAACGTTGAATACCTTGGTATTCACTAGTAGTTAGGGACATAAGAGGTCAGAGGAGAGAGGCTACAAGTTGGAGAGGAAGACACAACCAGGCTAATCTCAAGGAGATCAAATGTTTTTATTGTGGTAAAAAGAGTTATATGAAGTGGAACTGCTTCAAGAGGAAGTAAGAAAAATTCGATAAAGAATAGTAAGAGAAGAGAGATCATGACGATAATAATTAAGCTTCTATGATTACCTATGGAGACCTTTACATCGTTGACATGGGAAAGACATCAAGCTTCACAAGCCATGAGATGAGTTTGGCGATAGATAGCAGATTGAGAAAGTCCCCCTTCACCTAATATATGCCTTGAGGCCACGGGATATAAAAGATGGGAAATAATAGCTCGTCAAGGGTAGTGGATATCGGGAATGCTAGCTTGTGGATAGGCAACAGGACGGAATTCATTTTAAGGCATGTGCAACATGTTTTGGATATCCCGTTAAATTTAATTTTAATAAGAAAGTTTGATAAGAAAGGCTTTTGCATGGCGTTCAGCAAAGACAATCTTGGTTGTGATAAAGGAAAGAAAGCAATTAAGTCAATACTTAATGAAGGTTTTGATTATTAAGTATAATGCCAAGATGACCAGTGAGAGATTTGGTTAAAGTGATCAGCAAAGGCTAAGGAGTATAAGAAGGAGCAACCCTACCTTAACGAAGGCACTAAAAGGGAGTGGCATTCAAGTTAGTCAAGATCGACATTGGGATCTCATGGAGGGAAAGTTACGAGTGGATAAGAAGGGACAGTGGCTCGCTAGAGAGGCGGGATTTTCCCATAAGGTCATAAGCGAAAGAGTGACGAGTTTCACGTTACTCTATTATGAGTCTCACATCAATTAAAAGTATTATTTTTAACTTTCAGAATTGTCAAGTATTTTCACACAAGGTATACTCAAACAAAACTATTCGTAGGAGGTTCCACGAGAAGGTCGCAAGCTTGTGCCTTAAGTGTCAAGTTGGGGAGGATTTTCAATAACTATTCATAAGATGATTGCAAGCTAGTTATTTAAGTAGCAACATTGAGAGAATTTCTAGTGGTACATTGCAAGATGGTCACGAAAGGACTGCTTAAATGGCCGCAAGAGATATAAAAGGCTCCATTATGATTTTAGGGTAAATCCAAAATTATTTAACAAAAAGAGGCACACACAAAGAGAGAATAGAAAGAAGAAGAGGCTTAGAATCCAATTGTGATCCGATTTAAATTTCATTATTGACTAATCTCAAGTGCATTGCTCTATTTATATTTCTAGGACACGTTGCTGTTTAATTATTTATTTTCTCGATATATTATTTCTAATAGGTTATTAGATGCATTAGGATCGTATTCAACCATTTATTCACAGGGGTTGATGTAAATAGATTTCGAATCAGATTATATTTATAACTAAATACTTTTATAATAAATTTTTTTTAAAATTTATCCAATAATTTTTTTT
>JAODPA010149502.1:0-15094 GCA_025585075.1 Nepenthes mirabilis
AAAATTAACATAGTAAATTTTTTTATATATAAATCAACATTTACATTTTAAATTTGCTACTATATACTTTGTAAATGCCAAAAAATACAAATTATAAGCAAAAAATTTTGAAACACAAATGCGTCCCAATCATGTCCAAACTTGTCTAGTGTGTCAAAAATATGCCTCAACATGTATGAATATGTCAGAGTATGTTAAAATTTTTAAAAATTGAAAAAAAATCTGGACACGTGTCGGGGCATGTTGGAAAAGTGTTGGTGTCTGATACACGTTAGACACCGATATATACCCTAGGAGAGTGTCTATCTTTCTTAGTTGAGCAGGATAAGTTTTTCCCTTTGCCCCATTTTGTCATGTTTGGGACACAATTGGGAAAACCTACCACAAATGGCACCATTTATTAGGAAAAGTCATTCTCAGGTAAGTCACATGCTTTTATATATGAATTGGGAGGGCAGGTGTTGCCCAAAGTTAGGGAAATTTGGAAGCTCAGCAAGTCCAGAAATTCGGGGAGTTGGCATGTCTAGGATCGACTATTCTTGACAGTGCTGAGTTCCTCAAGCCTCTGCTTTTTTGGGAACTCAGCCTTTTCAATCAGTTTGTTGTCCCATTGATGACTTTGTGTTGGTTTCCCGACTCACTTATGAAAGGACACGCAATGTTAGAGTTTCAAGCAAAGAATACAAACTCAAAATCACACAGAGAGAGAAAGGAGAGGTTGACACGAGAGGAGAAGGAGAAGAGAAGATTGGGTGCCATTTTGCTTGACAATTTGTGATTGAATTGTAGCTCAATTTCCATCACCTTTTGGTTTGTTTTTTGAAGCCTAGAATGTAGCAGATCTACTGTTTCTGATTCCACTCTATTTCTCATATTGTGCTGACTCTTTTTGAAGTGCAACTTGATGTAAAACGTTTGTGTTGCCCCTAGTGCATTTAGAGATAAATCTATGCTATATACACATTATTATTGATAATTAGTGGAAGTTTGTATCGACTGCAGTCATGTGGTTCTTCCCTTTTTATGTTTTACTTAAACAAATTTGGTGTTCTTGTGGTTAGTTTTGCCTATTTTGGTTTGCCATAGGAAGAAAAAGTATAGTTCCGCAGGTACCTCCCAACGCTGTCATTCCAAGTAATCCTTGCTGTGGGTCATTACATTCATTTGATAGATATTATATTATATAAAAGGCTGTTTTATGACTTGAATTCATTAATAAGTCATATAGTAATAACTCTAATATTACTCAAATGCTCTCCTTCACCAACATGTGTGCCCAAGATGATTAGTGTAAAGAAAAAAATCATATAACAAAAGGGATTCTTATTTGTACAAATTGTACTTAGATTTTTGAATGAGTATGAAGAAATCAACAATACTTTGGTTATATTTTTCGTATGACCTTCTCTTATAGATATTAGTAAATAGACTCAAAAAATCAAACAGAATTTTTTCTTATATCACTTTACTTCGTACTATTTATAAATAGAAAAAAAAAAAGAAAATTCTATTTCATTTTGAAATAGATTTTTATTTTTTCATTGTGATATCCGATATGAATAATACTTATTAGAATTAGGTCCCTACCAATTCATTATGTATGGATAATATGATTCTATTGATATAAAGCCAATTTCAATAGACTTACTTTTTGGAGGTCTTTTCCACCCTATGTAATCATGTTTTCTTCCCCTTCTCATAATATTTACTTTTCATTTTCCCTATTTAAGCTGAGGGGGAATGTTATGGAGTTAACAACACTGCCTAATCTTTGTTTTTTGTTGGGTCAAAAGAAAATCAACACACTGACTGATATTTGTGGTTTGATTAATATTAGGTCATTTCCTAATGACAAATCTTCTCATTGAAAAGATGAACACTGCAAAAGCTTCTGGCATTGAAGGTAGGATTGTGAATTTGTCATCAATAGCCCACTATCACACTTACAAAGGAGGAATTCGGTTTGATAACATCAACGAGGAAGTCGGGTAATGCCACCTTCTTTTGGTTTATTTTGATCTATTGATTGCCTTAAGTGTTCGTGCAAAACACTCCATGTCCCTTGAATCTATGAACAGGTAAAATAACAGAGTACGAAAGGCCAAATAATAAGCTGTGTCAAATGTAAATCTATGAAAAGCCACGGCCAAATAAAGCTCTACTATAAGCAGTCATGATTATACTCACTATGGCATGGATGAAAACATTGATATCAATATGGTTAATATTATATTAGTATTGAATATATCAATAACATATATTGATATCGGATATATTATAAAGAAAAAATTTTCACAGGCAAATATTCGCTGGTATTTTAGTTATCAATTAATATATTGTGATATATTGATAATATGACAATATATCGCATTAATTCTGTGGTATCAGGAAAAGTAACATGGGGGACTAATGTATTAAATATTGACTGATATTTTTATTCATTCCTGGAGTTCTCAACTTGAGAACATAGTTCATTTTTCAACAAAGTTTCAAACACTAGTGCACAAGTAAAATATTGAAAATTACACCAATTAGGATATTTATTAGAAATCTAAAAAGTACAATATGGTAGCTAAACATTAAATTTCTATTTTTTTTTTACTTTTTTCTTTTTTTCGGTAATTGGTAAATTTTTTTCTCTAATTTTGTTGCCATGGCCTTCATTTTCAGATATTCAGACAAAAGGGCTTATGGGCAGTCCAAATCAGCAAACATATTAAATGCCAATGAGCTTGCTCGTCATCTGAAGGTGATCCTAATGAACATTCACTCTCTCATAGTTTGTGGAATGCCATTGTTTTATGTTAATCTCATGAGTCATTCATATTATAATTTACTACAATTTAGTCATGGCACATATATAATAATTTATTGAAATAATTAAATATTTTAAACGCTAATAAACATTCACTCTCTCATAGTTTGTGGAATGCCATTGATTGATATTGATGGGTACGCCAGTAATGGGCTGGCCCAAGAAGGAGGAACAGTCCAGATCCACAAAGGCCCATATGCGTCTAAATGGTCAACGCTATCTATTGACCGGATGAAAGGCTAATGAGCCAGTAAAGCTCAATAATAGGAAAGACGACTGTCTCAGAGGCGGTCAACGCTTCCGTTGATTGGAAGCGTCACCAATAGGCCGGCCTAAGAGCAAGCCTCAAGTGGGTCAAGCCAGTTTGGCCTACACTTCCGTCATCGATTAGCAACAGTCATCTTCCCTAATTTCGGATTTTTCACAGAAGGCAATTTCCATCATAACGGTCGCCTCCAGGACCGATGCGCATCCCTGAAGAAAAGCGCCAAAATCATCATCTTATTTGTAGTACATTCTAACGGTTACAGAATGTAGAAGGAAAACAATCAAGTCAGGAACGATTACTGCCATGAAGGCTCCCACCAGAAAAAGTAGTGATTCCAGCAGAGTACGGGTATCAAGCCCTTTTACACAAAAACGGCAACCAAGCACTACTGCTATAAAAGCCCATGGAGTTTTCACTCCAGGGCACGCTATGACTTTGGCCTACAAACGCTCTCAATTTCGTACACAAACACTCTCCTTATCCTGCCAAAGCTCTCTAATACAAAGCTTCCACACTTTGAGTATACTAAGGCTCTCTCTCTCTCTCTCTATCACTACGTTCCTTGCGAACACAGTGCCAAGAGCTAATGCTCCACATGAGCCGCAAAAGCCTATCAACGAGAGCAAAACCCCCATCACAAATACTCCATACATTCTCCTTACTTTTGTTTTCTTTCACCTTATTAATGCGAAGGCCATTTTCTGACTTGAACATCGGAGTGTTTATAGTGGGACAACCTCCTGCCGTCACCTGACCTCTTATTTATAGTTGTGGTGTGCAAGATTCAGACTCATTTAATGGAGTCAGACTTAGACGATCAACCTGACCCGAACCTGTTTGAAACTCGGATGTATGATGCATTATTGGCGCCGTCTGTGGAGAAGCTTACAAAAAGCCAACCACTTTTCTCCAATACCTTTCTTAGCTTCACATTCTAAGTCAACATCATCAAGTAAAATAGTGAACACAAGAGCGTAAGCTAGTGAGCATGCTAGAGATGTGATCTCGTCCGACCAGGACCACACTACTGGTGCCATGGTCAACGGGGTACTCGCCCTGTTTTTTTAGGACCTAGTGGAGCACATGAACAACACGAACAAAATACTCCAGATTCTCTACTCTCTGTAGGAGAACGCACAGCAGGGGGTTCCACTAGCAGCAGTCCTTGCATCGGCTTCTAGGAAAGGAGGCCAGAAGAAAAAGAAGCTAGACAAGAGATCCAAAAGGCTGGCCAACATTAGGGCTCCGGAGTCCTTACATGCCCAAAACCGTCCAAGACTTGAAGAACGATTGGGCAACATGACTTCGGAGGAAAGTCCAAAATGAATGAACCCCCGATACTCTCGAGTAGAGACCAGGCCCAAGCTTGGTGGGAGCCTCCCGGGTCATTAGATCCACTGGTGACAGTAGCTAGCCGGCTACACGCCACCCGAGAAAAAGAACGGAGTTGAGAATATATTTTAACTCCAAAAGATCAGGGAATTCCACCCGAGTAGACTCGAGGGTGGAGCAGATTTGGAGCCGCGTGTTCAAGGACGACGAACACGCTATAGATCTTGACAAATCTCCTTTCACGGCGGAGATCTTGAACTGTCATATGCCGACGAAGTTCAAAATGCCAACCCTTGACTCATACGATGAGAGTGCTGATCCTATGGATCACCTCGGCCATTTCCGCACCCATCGAGGTCTACAAGGGTTGGAGGATACAGTAATGTGTAGCTACTTCCCACTTACGTTGAAGGAAAATGCTCACATCTGGTTCCATCACCTCCCCTCAGATTCGATCCGAAATTTCAAGGAACTAACTGATCTTTTTTTGGCGCAATACGCCACTAGCCATCTAGAAGAGAAGTAGCCTTGACACCTCTTCCATATCAAATAGAAGTAGGGAAAGAATCCTCAAATGTTTCTGGATCGCTTCGTGGTAGAAGCCAAAAGGATCCCTAGGCTCACGGAGGAGATGAAATTTGGTAGTTTTATCTCCGCGCTGACATACGAGGACTTCTTTAGGCACCTGGCACAGGAGAATTTGCAGACCTTCAGGGAAGCGAAATCTATCACCAGGGCTTACGCAGCGGCAGAGGAGGCTAACGAGGCTAAGCGTTCCGACCGGTCGCTCATTCCCAACTGAAGGAAAGAGAAAACACAACTGTAGTGATCACTCTCGCAGAAAGCATCACAGGACTGAACCACCAGAGAGAAGGGACTGCGGGCTGATCAGCCTAATGGCCCTGACCGACACATGTTCGAACGTCCTCATGCAAATCCATGGGATGAAGTTTCTTAAGTGGCTCAAACCACTTAAGAAAGCGGAGGGAGGAAATCCAGTCAAGTACTGTGACTTCCATTGATCTCCTGAACATTCCACGGAAGATTACAAGATGCTTCGGCGGGAGATCGAAGAGCTGATCTTGAGAGGCCACCTCACCAGGTTCGTTAAGAACCCTGGCTATAACTCTGGCGCCTCAGGCAAAGAAGGATCAGAGCCTTCTCAGTCACGGAATTAGGTTGCAGTAGGAGGGGTCAATAGGATCGCAACTCGGCTGGACAAGACTCCGGCGGATCGCAAGGAGTAGCAGATTGGGAGGAAAAAGCAGCGCACTGAAGACAATGTCATTAGCTTTAGTGATAATGACTTGGAACATGTAATCTGCCCCTATACAGATCATCTTGTTGTATCCGCACTCGTTTCGGACGATAGTGTCGATTACTAATTGAAACGAGTCTTCGTTGATAATAAAAGTTCCCACTATTTATTTTATCTTGATGCATTTTTTAAACTTTGTTTAAAAAAGAGTTAGTTAAAACTTACTGAAGGCCCGCTTTACAGCTTTGACAATGACCCCATGTCCGTCCAAGGGATGATCAAATTAGAGGTCACCCAGGGCGCATACCCAAGAACGGCGAGTCGTATACTCACTTTCTTGGTGGTTGACCTACCCTCTGTCTACAATGCTATACTAGGTCACCCATGCCTAACAGTGTTCGGAGCTGTCACTTCGATACTACATTTCAATATGAAATTTACAACAGCATGTGGTGTGGGCGAAGTGCTAGGTGATCAAGTCACGGGGCGGACATGTTTCATGTCCCATATTGCCCTAAGTTGCAGCATCAAGACGGCAGAAGAACTTGACCATCGAGACGAAGCAACTTTGCAGCAAGTGTAGTCTGGTGAGGCAACCGATCTAATCTCACTGAATCCGTAGGACCCGGAGAGATGCATACAGATCGGAGGCTTGCTCGCCGAAACATTGTGCGACGAGCTGATCATGTTCTTATGACGGAACGCGGACATCTTTGCGTAGACCCCCGCTGATATGTCTGGGATTCCGGTCGGAGTAATGGTCCACAAGTTGGGCCTCAATTTCGACCGTAAGCCTGTCAGGCAGGAGCAAAGGAACCACTTTATGGAAAAATTGATCGCCATCTGGGAGGAAGTAAAGAAGCTGTTGGATGTCGATTTTATCAGAAAAGTCCAATACCCGGACCGGCTCTCCAACGTCGTTCTGGTAAAGAAAAGCAATGAAAAATAGTGAATATGCATTGATTTTACCGACGTTAACCAAGCCTGCCCAAAAGATAGCTTCCCTTTACCTAGGATCAACCTGTTAGTGGACTCCACATCTAGTCACGAGCTGCTGAGTTTCATGGACGTATACTTGGGTTACAACTAGATCCGGATGAATCCAGAGGACGAGGAGTATGCCTCGTTTATGACAGACCAAGACACCTATTACTATAAGGTCATGCCTTTTGGTCTAAAGAATGTGAGTGCCACTTAATAGCGGCTAGTGAACAATATGTTTGAGAAGCAGACCAGCCGTAATATGGAGATGTACATTGACGACATACTCTTCAAGAGTAAGACTACCAGCGACCATATTCGCGATCTGGCTGAGTCCTTCGAGGTATTTTGCGCACACCAGATAAAGCTTAACCCTTTTAAGTGCGTTTTCAGAGTATCTTCAGGGAAATTCTTGGGTTTTATCGTCTCTCAACGAATGATCGAGGTGAACCTGGAGAATATTAAGGCACTCACGGACATGACTCTGCCACAGATTGTCAAAGTCGTCTAGCATCTAATTGGACAACTAGCATCCTTGTCCTGCTTATTGGCTAAGTCAGGGGACAAGTACCGTCCTTTCTTTAAGACTCTAAGGGGGACAAAAGCAAAAGGATTCCAATGGGCAGCAGAGTGCCAGGAAGTCTTCGATGAATTGAAGTAGTATTTAGCCAGTTCACCGCTGCTGACGTCATCCAAGGACGGAGAGGAGCTATACCTGTACCCGGCAATGTCAGAGGTGGCATTTAGTTCTATCTTCATACGTCAAAACTTTGACACTCAGCAGCCAGTCTACTATGTCAGCAAAATGTTGACCGGCCTAGAGACGCGCTACCTACGCGCAGAGAAGTTAGCCTTGGCTCTTGTCTTCTTCTCTTGAAAACTGAGACCTTACTTCCAGGCTCATCACGTGATTGTTCTAACCGACCAGCCTCTGAAAAGCATTCTTTAGAAGCCCGATATTTTTGGACGGCTGGTAAAGTAGGCTATCAAATTGGGAGAATTCGATATCAAGTTCTGGCCCAGGCCAGCCATCAAGGGGCAGGCTCTTGCCAACTTCATCATCAAAACCATGATACCAATTCTCGAAGAATTGCCCACTGAGATCATAGAATAGTACGGGGAAGAACTGGAATGGGTCCTCAATAAAAAAAGATCATTTACGGACTCAGGCAGCGGTGCAGAAGGGTATTAAGGACCCCTGACGGGTTTGAGGTGAAATACTCCTTTAGGCTCAACTTTTCAGCCACCAACAATATTGCTGAGTATGAAACCCTGTTAGTTGGCTTAAGACTCACCAAAGAGTGTGCAGCTAGGTGACTAACCATCTACAACGACTTTGAGTTGATTGTCAACCAGGTCAACAGGAACTTTGAGGCGTGCAACCCTCACTTAGCCAAATATTTAGCCAATGTGAAGGACACCGCCCGGAGATTTGACAAGGTGACCCTGGTCCATATTCTCAAAACTGAGAACTGGAAGGCCGATTAGCTTGCCAAAGTAGCAGCAGCAGAGAATCCAGAGCAGTACTCAAGGGACATGTGGGAAGTCCTGCGCGCTCCCAGCACTGAGGAGTAGGAAGCCATGCAAATCTCCGACACAGAAAACTGGATGACGCCATACCATAAGTACCTGGAGGATAGAGCACTTTCAGAAGACATGGATAAAACCAAGTGGATCAAGAAGACGGTCGACTAGTACACCATGATCGATGAACGGCTATATTGCCGTGGTTACTGGACTCCATACTTTCGCTGCCTTACTCCTGAGGAGGTCGATTACGCCTTGGGTGAAGTCCACATTGGGATATGCGAATCGCACATCAGCGACAATAACTTAACATTCAAGATCATGCGTCGGGGTTACTTCTGACCGACGATGAAGAAGGATGCACTTGAGTTTGTGAAGAAGTGTGAGAATTGCCAACTCCACGGTAATCTTCATCGCCAGTTGCCCGCTGAGTTGAGGTCTTTCCAGGCTCCTTGGCCCTTGATATTCTCGACCCATTTTTCATTGCAACGGGGCAAGGGAGGTTCATCATCGTGGGCATCAATTAATTCACTAAGTGGGTTGAAGCTGCCCTCTAGCCAAGATCACGGAGCACAACACTTTAGAGTTCGTCTGCCAGAGTATAGTCAGCAAATTTGTCATTTCCAAAGTCATTGTGACTGATAACGGAACCCAATTCTCTGTGAAATGTTTCACCAAGTATTGTGCCAATCTAGGTATTAGATTGGTCCACACTTCGTGGCGTAGCTGTAAGCAAACGAACAGGTGGAGGTCACCTACCGAATGCTACTCCACGGTCTGAAGACTAAGTTAGAGAACGCAGGGGACTCCTGGGTCGACGAGTTGCTCTCCGTCCTATGGTATTATCGGACGACTCCCAATGAGCCAACTCGCGAGATACCATTTAGTCTATGATAAGCGATTGAAACAGTAATTCTGGTCGAGAATGAGTTTTCAAGTCTTAAGGTTGAATCCTTTGACCCACAAGGTAACTCCCAAAAAATTAGGAAACACCTAAACTTGTTAAAGGAAGCCCGGGAACTGCTAGAATGTGGACGGCAGCCTACCAACAACGAATCGGTCGCGATTACAATAAGAAGGTGAAAGCGATACAATTCGAAGTTAAAGACTTGGTCTTTCGTAGTATCAAGGCCATAGGTAAGACCGTTAACCGGAATAAACTTTCCAAATTGGGAAGGGCCTTTCCTAGTCTCAGCCGTTCTGCGGAATAGAGTATACAAACTCCAGACCCGGAATGGCAAGTTGATTCATGGACGTGGAATGCGATCCACCTCAAACGCTACTTCCAGTAAGGGTCCAGGTAGGTCATTTATGTGTATGCTTGTAAATGTATGTACTGTTCTCAATTAATAAAATAAGTATCTTTTCCTTTATATTGCGCTCTGTGTTCTTTCCTTTTCTATTCCATATGCATGTGTATGTTTATAGGACTATATAAACGACCTAGATTGCCTCTAAATCAGGTGGATTTTTACCCTCTAGTAACTAAATCTCGGTCATCGAGGCGGCCCATAAGCGGTTGTATTTAAACTCCGGTCATTCAGGCGGCCCATAAGCAGTCGTATTTAAACGCTGGTCATCTAGGTGGCCCGTAAGTGGTCAAATCTAAATCCTGGTCATTCAGACGGCCCATTGGCGATCGAATTAAACCTTGGTCATTCAAGTGGCCCATTCACGGTCAAAATCTTAGGGGGTTCAAGCAGCACATGTGACAACCTCTTAAATAAGGAGATAGTGTGGTCAATCAATGATGATTAACGGGAGCAGGGCAATCCGTCCTAAAAGCTTGCTGTCCAAGTCCATACTTGGGCAGCACCACCAAGTCTCTACTCCCATGTGAGTATAGATTAGGCTTGGCGTTTATCATGGTGTACCTTGATGTCTTCTCCGGGATTTAAGTCCATCAGAGAGTGTCAAAAATGCCTTAAGTAAGGTGGATGACCAACTAGTGTACAATGCATCAAGTCAGCCGATAAACACAACAGCAACTAATTTGAAAATGGCAATAAAGGCAAAGACATATAATATTGATAAAACGGTCATTTTATTACTTGCAATATATTTACAACGATATACAAAAAGAAGTGAGGAGTATAAAAACTATGGAGGTGGAGAGCTCTCAAGAGGAGGTAGTGGTAGCCCTTAACCACTCCAAGGCTGCCCCACAAGGCTCTCATGAAGAACGGTTTGATAGGTTAAGAAACTCTACTGAAACGTTAGGGTTATCCAGCCGAGTAATACGCCGGCAAAGGTTGACACCTTTCTATAACCGTGCCATCAGCATGTCGGAGACCTCGTGGGGACGTATATAAGTGGTCAACTCGTCCTCCAAAACAGTAATCTGTCCCGCGAGTTGGTCAATGTGCCTCACCACCCGGTCAGCCTCTTCTCTCAGATGGAGGTTCTCCTCTTTTAGTTTGTCTTTTCCTCCACCAGGCCTGACAGTACAGCCTCTCTCAAACTGGCGTTCTTCTCTTTCAACTTGGTGTTCTCCTCCTCCAGGCTTGTCAGCACTGTCTAGAGAGCAGCTGTGTCCTCATGGTGTTCCACCTTTAGCAACTCCACCTTCTCATCGAACCAATCGATCTCCTTATCTCAATCGGAGATCACCAGGTCCCGTTGGTGCAGTCCTTTGGTGACGGCACCCGTAATTTTATCTCTCTGCAAAAAATATTAAGTGTCAGCAATGGAGAGAAAAATGAGAGGGAAAGTTGTAAAAGTTTACCTGTCATACTCTGCGCATCGGCTTTTCTGGCTTATTCCGAGATCTTGGCCCTGTTGGCAGAGGACTAGAAACGGTACCCTCCTGAACAGGCCTAGTAGTGGCCTTCGCCGCAGACTCCTCCAGCAGCTCCGTCGTAAGGTCCTCCATCCCAGCAGGCTCTCTGGCATGACATGGGTATCACAGTAGAGATTCGAGAATTGCACTGGCTGCGTATCCTGGCCGCTTATTGAAGCGGATGATACTATTTGAAACTTTAGGATATTACTGTAGAAGGACGGAGACTGCCTCTAGACCGCGGGAGGTTAGGGTAGCATTTTATCGGCTCTGTATGACCGGGTGATAGGCATACTGCTATGACACGTAGTGTTCATCCTTTTCTAGGCAAAAATTTGTTATTGAACGTTGAGTATGTCGTTTGACCTTAGATTATGGGCATCATAATCCTTCCTCGTCCTCCCGCATCTTTAGTTGGTAAAACTTACTGACCCTGGTATGCAAAGATGAATAACTTTGCGTAAGTTATATTCCAAAAAGAAGTAAATGGTTTTTCCAAGCATATCCAAAATGTCCCTATTTATGCACCTCTATCATGATTTTATGTTCGTTATTTGCTTAGCCTTGCTTATATTGTCTATTACTTTTGATTATGATGCACTTGTTGGGCTTTTAGCTCATTCTTGCTTGTCCTTATGTCCAGTTTAGTACAAGCCTGATATTCCCGATGAAACGAAGTAGAGACTAGAAGTGGATTAGGCTCTAGACTCTGAAGACCATGTTGGAAGATTTATATTTTATAGTTCTTATAGATTATAGTTAATTGTATATATTCGAATTTCAGTTGGGTTTGTTAATGTATATTGTACAAAATGATTGATGATCAGATAGTTTAGTTTTCTGCTGTCGTTTGGATTTACTTATGCTTTCGCAGGATATTATGGTTTGTAATAGGTACCTAACGACATTTTTCTTTGAGCTGACGTTGAGTATAAATACACAACGTTGGAGCCACAGCTAAGTAGTAGCATTTGGATCCTGTGTAGTTTTGTGTTGTTATATGTTGTCGGATGTTGGGATTATTTGATGTACTATGTATTGTACAAATGTTTGTACAGGATTTTGTTTTGGTGGATGTCCGTATTATAGAGAAAATTCTACCGAATTTTCGACAGAAAAATACGGTCCGTCATAGTTGGTATCAGAGAATTCAGATGCCTTATGTTTGATTTGAATCTTATGCGAAAGTTTAGGTTAGAGTAAGATAAATCGTTTAAGTTGATGAAAGTGTACGATGATTAAGTAGCATGAATAGTTCTAGTTATCCTAGGTTTAATGACTTTTAGAACTAAGTCAGAATCAGTAGTTAGGAGTAATTGTCTGGTTGTGGGGTTCTAGTTAGTGTCTTAATCAAGTTACGGTATTTCTCTTGGGCTAGGACTAAATTAGGATCCATTAGTTATGTCTGACCGCCTAGACGAAGGTCGATACGTGGAGGTGGTCAATCACGTGATAGAGAATCTGTAAGGGGATACCTTGAGGGTTATCTCAGGTTAATCTTTCAAGGACAAGGACTAGCGATGCTTAGATAGCATGCCCTAGTATGTGAAATCGATGGCTCGAGGTCATCATAACTCAGAGTCGATTTCTGGTGTTAGTGATCCGATAATGTTGATTTATAATCAAATTAGTAATAATGATTAAGTACTTGAGTTTTTGGATGGTTTAGATCCTACAGAAGTTTAGGTACGGATCTTGAGAATTGAAATAGTGTAGCAGTGACCCAATATTTTTTTCCTATTCGGATGACATATTTTAATTTTGTCACCAAATAATCAACCACATTTGAACCTTAAGTCTGTATAAGATATCCTTCTTACGACTT
The DNA here is from genome assembly GCA_025585075.1 of Nepenthes mirabilis. NCBI lineage: Eukaryota > Viridiplantae > Streptophyta > Magnoliopsida > Caryophyllales > Nepenthaceae > Nepenthes > Nepenthes mirabilis. Next base: position 12,786 of record JAODPA010149502.1, read on the forward strand.
TTTTGATACTACTTCTGTCATGGATGTGATCCCAACATCTCAAACCCGGCATTATCAATTCACTAGTTATTGTTCATTAACTAAATTACCATGTAATTAACTTTTAGATGTGAATTTTACGTCAATCCATCAATTAACCACGATAAAATGAAATAAAATATATACAAGATCTGAGTATATGCTACATCTCATATGATTCCAACAACGACCCAATAGTGACGTTGGGCCTTACGTCAGGATCTTTGCCTCATTCATCATAATTAGAGTAAACAATAAAATTTCACTACTGTCAAAAGTTACACAATCGATATTTCTTGACTTTACAAACCGATATCAACACAAATTACCTCAATTGGTGCTAATTTAAACCAACATTCATCTAACAACTCAATGACCATAATGTGATTATCATAAACACATTAAATTGCTATCTGAAACTAAAATACAACATTAATTGTTGTCTAGATTTGAAATACAACATCAGAATTGACATTAAAATTCCAAAATTGAACTCCTCGTACTGATTCTTTTTCAATCTTGATCATCCTATAATTACCCAAACCTTTCATCTGAAAAGGTTAGTGAAATAGAAGTAAAGAGTGAATTCAAAATTCAGTTAGGTATATAATTTAATAAATGATCGTATATAATTTGTATTAAAAACAATGCAGAAGCTATCAAAAGGATAATTGATTATAATTTGATGTAATGATATGAAAATTTTAAAGTACTTATGTAGGATATTTAAATTAATCTTTTCCAGAATTCTTTAACATATTTCAGTTTATTTCTTATCATAAAACATACCAAAATTTGATTATCTTAGGGATCAAGGACAAGTAGGCCTTACCGACTAAAGGAGCGGATAATCAAAACTCAACTTATATTTATTTTTTTACATAATTAAAGGACGTACGCTACTATTTAAGATTCATACATGGACCGTTATATATATGACATTGTAGACCGGGCCGAAAGCCTCTTCTCTCCCATAAATGGCAGGTTCAAATTTCAATTTGCCATTATAATATATTAAGGCATGCCATAATATATTACCCGTAAAAATATAACCACGGTTTAATACATGTACTTAGAAAACTTCTACACTTTTCTTCATATTTTACAGTTTTTACATACTGAAAAATAACTCCTAATTTTTTAACATAATTGTAGAATTTTTCATATAATTCTAAAAATTCTTATGATGCCATACTGAATTATAAGTTCCTTAGATATGCAGAACTGTCCTTAGCAAAATTATGCAGAAAAATTCAGCAAAAAAATGCTGGAATTTGGCTATATCATAAATTTGATAGAAATTCATTTTATGAACTTATATGTAGAGTATTTATGTGAAATTTCAGCACATTTAGAAAATTCTAATTGAATTTAAAAACACGTAGGAGCTTGTTTAACATGCTAGAACTTATCTAAATGAAATTCAAATATGGAAAGAATATTATACTACAAATTCAGACCTTGCATGATAAAATATTGCAGAATTCAACTAATATAGACAATATACTTATGTTTGGATATAAAATTTTTACAGAAAAATTAATAAAGCTTCATATGCATGTTAAATATAAACATCATAATTTTAAATTCATATAATGCATAAGTATTTAAAATAAGAAATACTCAAGAAATTGAGAAAGAATAGTAATAAGAAAAGAAATATTTGGAATGCAATTGTCTTAACTTAATTCTCACTAAATTCTAACTTAAATATACTTAATTTGAGTTTATAGGACTTCTTCTCTCTTATCTCTTTCCTACTCGTCTCATTCTCTCTCGTCTCTTGAAATTTTTGAGAAAAATGATAGAAATCTATCGGACTCCACTATTTATATTAAGTGGCACTCAAACACAGAGTTGGCCGTGCAGTAGGTGCTGAAGACATATACTGTGGAGCACGAGCGCTACTCGACTGTACACCCCATGGGTTTTGGCGCTTGAGCGTTCCTTTAGGCACGCTTCAAGTATTGCTGCTCTGGATTCAGAGCTTAGGCACCGGTCAAGTTTCCATCAAGCGCTGTGTAGTCTATTTTTTACACATGGGCGCATGATAGGTGCCTGTCGGCATCCCTCAATTTGATATGATTCGATATAATTTTAACTTTTGATACAATTTTCTTTATCATTTGATCTTAGTTATAAATATATTAATTTCATTGATCCAGATTATAATAATGTTCAAACTCGGGCTTACAATAAATTTGATCTTTGTGTTAAAATTTTAGCCATTAAAGTATATAAAATTTATTAATCACTAAAGAAACTCTTTAGCGGTAAAATAAAAATTTATT
>JAODPA010149513.1:0-15093 GCA_025585075.1 Nepenthes mirabilis
CACATTCAGCTGCGCCCGTGCTTTGTGGAGCCCATTTCGGAGGGTGGGGTCCTCGAAGACATCCCTGCAGCATCAGAGGCCGAAGTCGTATTGGTCGTCGGTCCGTCGGGAGTTGGAGCGGAGGCAGTCGGGACGTCTTCGGGGTTGGAGCCCTCGAGCGCACCTACGTCTGCCACCCTTCTCGCTAGCTTGGCCTCGGCGGCTGAAGGAGAGGAGCCCCAGGGAGGGCCTCTGCTAGGTGATTTTGCACATCCCTCGAGCGCCACTCCCGTCCAGGTATGGTCGCTTCGACCTTGCATTTCCTTGCTGTCGCATGTTCCTGGGATCCCTCTGATGTCGACCCCTTTCTAGTGCAGGTTCCTGGGGATGTCGACCCCTTTCTCTTGCAGGTTCCTGGGGATGTCGACCCCTTCGACGGGCTGGCGACGGGCTTCCGTCGCGGGCTGCAAGCCATTCATCACGCAAGAGCCCAGGTCGCCTCCCTTCAAGGGGACAGCGAACGGGCGCAAGAGGAGATTAGGCGTTTGCAGCAGAAAGCGGCACACCTGGAAGCCTCGCTCGTCGCTCTGGAGGACGACCATGCGCGCTTGTCCAGGGATATGGTCGGCCGGATCACCCCGTCAGAAGCAGAGCGCATGCTAGAGACTCGATATTGGGACGGCATTTGCCTGTGCCGTAGGATCACTTCCCCAGTGGCTCCTACCATTCCCGAAGGGGTTTTTCATCCTGGAAGCGCCAGGATCAGGGACGCATCCCGCCTGAGGAACTTCCTCGAGGAAGCTGGCCCGTCGAGTCTTCCAAAGTAGTCTTTCTCTGTATAGGTTGCTTGGTTGCCTCTTGTCACTATTCCTTGCTTCTGTTTTTCACTTGCTTCTGGCAAATGAATAAAGGGCGAGTTCTTTTTCTTCCGTATTTGTTCTCTTCCGATGCGGTATGTGGCCCGCACCTCTCGTTTAATGTGATCTGAGGGGTCATGCCCCACGTTTGAATACTGAGCTCGTAGAGCTATTGTTGCCAAAGCCCTAATCAGGCTCCTTCTTGCGCTGTGCTCGTCCTTCGTCAGAGGATGTCACCGCATCTTGCGCGGTTGGTGGGAAGCTTGATCCGGTAACGCGGATGTCATCGCAAGTCCAATGGAACCACAACAAGGGTCGGCCAGGTTTTCAGGTCATGGCTACCGGGCTCTGGGTCTAGGCCTTAGTCGCGTGGTATACGCTGGAAATGTGTGGCCCTTGCTCAAGGCGTCGTAATCACTATCTTTAAGGTCCTAGCCCTCGACCATTGTAGACTGAGGGTGCTCTCTTCTGCGCGAGAAGGTCGCCGCACTCCTGCGATGCTTGCCCCCTAAGATTTTTGTTGGCCGAGAATTAGGAAGCTTCCAAAGCCCCCAGGCCTAACACTTTGACCGCCTGGGTCGACTGGCGCAGAGCCATGTGGATGTGTGCCCTTTCGGACTTGCCCGTTGTGTGGGCAGGGTTTTTAACGGTCGCTTGCGGGCCGCTTGGCGCATGGCCAAGGGTTTGCTTTATGGACGGACGGTTGTCCTACCAACTTAGGGGCAGTCTAGATCGTTTTGATTTAAGAATGCCATGCATGCCAACACATCACACAAATAGAGACGCAGAATAATAGCAAAAGTAATTTTATTAACAAAAAGTATAACACATGTACAAGCATTCACCATGGTGCACGTGCGTGTCTTACCTGGGCTGTCGTGGCGTCACTGGTAATACTTCCTAAAGTTGGCGGCGTTCCAGGTCCGGGGGACCAGTTTGCCGTTTTGGACGCGTAGCTTGTACGCTCCGCTCCGGAGGATCGCGGAGACGAGGAATGGACCCTCCCACCCAGGGCAGAGCTTATTCCTGTTCGCGGTCTTTCCTGCCGCCTTTATGCTCTAGAGGACCAGATCTCCAACTTTGAGGGGGCGCGCCTTCACCGGCTTATTGTAATACCGCGCGACGCGCTACTGGTAGGTTGCGATCCGCAGTTGCGCCGCATTTCGAACCTCGGAGAGCAGGTCTAGGCTTTCCCGGAGCCTCTGTGAGTTAGTGGCTGGATTGAAGCACTCGACCCACAGGCTTGGCATCCCCACCTCCACGAGGACTACAGCCCCAACCCCAAAACAGAGGTTAAAAGGCATCTCTTTCGTCGGCTCTCGTGGGGTCGTCCGATACGACCAAAGTACGGATGGCAGCTCTTCGACTTCGACCCAGGAGCCCCCTGCGTCTTCCAGCTTGGTCTTCAATCTGTATAGCAACGTGCGATTGGTGACTTCAACCTATCCGTTGGCCTGGGGATGGGCCACGGAGGTGTGGATCAGCTTGATGCGGAGATCGCGGCAATATTTCGTGAATCGTTTGCCCGTGAATTGGATTCCGTTGTCGGTCACCACGACCTCAGGAATCCCGAAGCGGCAAACGATGTTCTGACGGAGGAACTCCGTCGCGTTTTACTCGGTGATCTTGGCAAGAGGGACAGCTTCTACCCATTTAGTGAAATAGTCAATGCCAACGATCAGGAATTTTCTTTTGCCAGGAAGCCAATGGTAATGGTCCGAAGATGTCAAATCCCCATTGCGCAAATGGCCACGGGGACTGGAGGCAGTGCAATTCCGTGTGCGGCTGATGCGTCATGGGGCCATGGACCTGGCAACTCTTGCATTTCCAGACAAGCTCCATAGCGTCCCGCTTCATGGTTGACCAATAGAACCCTTGTCGCATGACCTTGAATGCAAGGTTCTTGCCCCCGATGTGTGAGCCGCACAATCCCAGGTGTACCTCGCTCAGGGCATACTCGGCTTCTTCTGGAGTAAGGCATTTCAGGAGAGGAGTAGAGTATCCCCGCCTATACAGCCTTCCGTTGAGGAGCGTGTACCAACCTGCTGTCTTCTTAATCCGTTTGGCCTCGTTGGCATCATCGGGGAGGGTTCTCTCGGCTAGGTACTTCATGTACGGCGTCATCCAATTGCCTCCTGCATCGACCCATATCATTTCTTGGTCTTCGGCGTCAATGCTAGGCGCAGTCAGGACTTCCCTTGGTTCCTTAGCATACTGCTCCAGGGATCCGGTAGCCGCGTCCCGGGCCAGTCGGTCAGTCCTCTCGTTGTCGGCCCTAGGGACATGCTCGATCACGAATCGGTCAAATTCAAGGATTAAGGTCTTCGCTTTCGCCAAGTACCTCACGAGTTGTGGGTTTAACGTGTCGAAGTTCCCCTGTACCCGGTTGACCACAAGCTCGGAGTCGTTGCGCACGACCAATGACTTTGCGGAACATTCCTTAGCTAGGCGCAGGCCAGCAAGGAGGGCCTCGTACTCTGCCACGTTGTTGGTGGCCGGGAAGGCCAGCGCGACAGAGTACGTAATCTCCGTGCCCTCCGGCGTCTTTAGCACGACTCCGGCTCCACTACCCGCCTTGGCGGACGACCCATCCACGTTCAGGGTCCATACTGGAGGGCCGTGGTCTTCCACGTTTCCAGGGTTATCAGCATCTTTCGGAGCTGGGGTTGTTGCTTTAACAATGAAATCGGCCAAGGCCTGTCCCTTCACGGCTGGCCCCCCTGGCCGGGGCCGGAACCCCACGTCGAACTCTCTTAGCTCGACGGCCCACTTGACTAAGCCGTAGTACTGACTTCAACGGCTGATCTGTCAGTACTACGATCCGGTGCGACTGGAAGTAGGGCCGCAGCTTCCGTGCCGAATAGATGAGGGCGAGCGCCATCTTCTTGGCGTGCGGATAGCGGGCCTCTACATCCGTCAGCACCCGGCTCACGTAGTACGCTGGCCGCTGCACTCCCTCCTGCTCCTTGACTAGCATGAAGCTGAGGGCCACTGCTGACGTAGCCAAGTAGAGGTACAGGTCCTCGCCCTCGCGCGGCGAGCTCAGGAGCGGCCGACTGGCGAGGTACGTCTTCAACTCTCTGAAAGCTTCGTCGCGTTCCTCGCTCCACCTGAACCGCAACGATTTAGTGCCCCTTAGTGCCTTGAAGAAAGGCAGGTATTTCTCTGCCGACTTAGCAAGGAAGCATAAAAGGGCCGCTATTCGCCCGATGAGTTTCTGCACCTTTATCGTCCGCAGGAGGTTCAAGTCGAGGATGGCCTTGATTTTCTCTGGGTTGGCTTTAATGCCGCGCTGGGACACAATGAAGCCCAGAAACTTTCCTGAGGTCACTTCGAAGGCACACTTGGCGGGATTGAGCTTCATCCCGTGCCGCCAGAGGACCTGAAATGTCTCCTCCAGGTCGCTGATATAGTCGTGGGCGACTTTGCTCTTTACGAGCATATCGTCAACGTACACCTCCATATTTCTCCCAATCTGGGCCTCAAACATCTTGTTCATCAGGCGTTGATAGGTTATGCCGGTATTCTTGAGGCCAAATGGCATCATCTTGTATCAGTATGTCCCCTGGTCAGTCATAAAAGAGGTATGCTCATCGTCCTCTATGTGTATCCGAATCTAGTTGTAGCCAGAATACGCATCCATGAAGCTTAGGAGCTCATACCCGGACGTGGAGTCCACGAGTTGATCAATACTGGGGAGAGGGAAACTGTTTTGGGGCAAGCCTTATTTACATCGGTGAAGTCGACATACATTCGCCACTTGTCGCTGCTCTTCTTTACTAGCACAACGTTGGATAACCACTCCGGATATTGGACCTCTCGGATGAACCCCGCGTCCAGGAGTCTTCTCACCTCTTCCCTTATGGTGACAAACTTCTCGACAGAGTGGTTTCTACGCTTCTGTTGGATGGGCTTTCTGCTCGAGTCAAGGCCCAGCTTGTAGATGATCACATCGGCCGGTATCCTGGGCATGTCAGTGGGAACCCAGGTGAACACATCGGAGTTGGTTCTAAAGAAGGTAATCAGCCGGTTGTGTTCTGTGGGCCGGAGGGATCTGCCCATGTGGACGCACCTTTTCGGCTCGAAAAGATTTAAAGGGACCGCTTTGGTGGCCTCTCCCGATTGGGCCTGCTGCAGCAGGGTTTCGTCACGGAGGTCAAGGTCTTCGTCCGGGCGGCACGGTATCGCGGGACTGATCTGGGACAGGTAGCACGTTTGTCCCATCTCCTGGTCTCCGAGCACTTCTCCCACACCCCACGGGGTGGGAAATTTTACCTTTAGGTGTGGGATCGACGTCACGGCTCCAAAGGCCGTGAGAAAAGGTCTGTATAATATGGCATTGTAGACAGACGGTAGGTCGACGATGAGAAATGCCAGCTCTTGCATCACAGAGTGCAGGTGGGTTCCCATAGTGACCTCCAGCAGGACTATCCTCTGTACGGGGACCGATTCGTTGTCCAGGTCGTATAAGGGTCCGCCGGCGGCTTTCATCTGGCTTCGTCTCAATCCAAGTTTAAAGAAAGCGCTGAGATACAGTAAATTCTGTGAACTTTCATTATCAACGAAAACTCATTTCAGCTGGTAGTCAATCCCACCATCTGAAACGAGGGCAGATACAATAATGGGATCAGTATGGGGGAGGTTACATGAGCCATATCATCGCTACTAAAGTTAATGACATCATTCCTATCCCTTATCCTGCTCGCTTGTTGCTAGAAGTTGGCTTCGGCTCCCTTCGCCTGGCGTCCCTGGCGGCCGCGGAGGAGATCATGTTGACCACACCGGCGGCCGTGCGGCCCCTCGGTGGTTCGCTGGCCTCACCATCTGAGGTCGTGGGCCCCTGCCCTGAACTCTTCACGAACCGTTTAAGGTGTCCGCAACGGATCAGGTCTTCTATCTCCTACTCTAGGGATCGACAGTTCTCTGTCGAGTGTCCAAGACAGCGGTGGTATTGGCAGTATTTGGTCTGATCGTTGCCGCTGGGACCTTTCGATGTTTTCGGCCACTTGAAGAATTTTTCGTCCTGGATCTGCATCAGAATGTTGGTACGGCTATCATTCAGGGGAGTCAGGGATGTCCGTCCGTGGTCCTTCCTGGGCCCTGGTGGAGGTTGCGGCTGGTTACGGCGCTCAGGGAAGCGGTGGCTGTCGCTGTCCCTCTTCTGCCCGCCAATAGGTCTTATGGCTTTTGGGGGCCGGTCCACTCGCTCAGGGCGCTTCACCTCGTTGGCCTCTTCGGCCATGATGTACACCCTGGCAATGGCCTCGGCCTCCCGGAAGGTTTAAGGGCGCTGGTGCGACAGGTGCTTAAAGAAATCCCCTGCTGCCAGCGTGGCGACGAAGTCATTGAGTTTTAGCTCGTCGGAAAGTTGTGGGATCCGCCGTGCCTCGGTGATGAAACGGTCGATGAACCGCTTCAGGCTTTCATCTGATCTCTGGCGGAGGCGGACCAAGTGCCACGGTTGTCTCTCCTCTCTTCGGTTGGAGGCAAACTAGCTTAGGAAACTGTCAACGAGCTCGTCAAACGAGCGTATGGAGTTCGGAGGGAGACCATGGAACCAGAGTAACGTGTCCCCTCTGAGGGTGACGGGAAAGCAATGGCACATCAGGGCCTCGCTCGCTCCCTGTAGGGACAAGTGGGTACGGAAGTAGTTGAGGTGGTCTATCGGATCCTTGCTTTCGTCGTACCCTTCCAGGACGAGCATCTTGAACTTATTCGGTAACGGCTGGGTCCGCAGATCCATGGCGAAGGGCGATCTCCGAAGGTCGGCGAAGGATCGTGTAGGCCTCTCCTTGTGTAGGATGTCCCATAACACATTGACTTTCTCCTCCATTAATGGGTTGGTAGTGCCTCTCCGCGCGTTGATGACATCGCAAAGCTCCATGTGGTCTTGAAGGTGCGGTTGAGCTTGTCGGGGGTGTCGGCTCTTCGCTTGAGGAGGTCGCTAGCTGTTAGAGCCCGCCGCGGTCGGTGTCCCACGCCCGCGCGAGTTGTGGGGGTTACACCGCTCAGGGCTGCCCCCCGATTGCTGCGGTCGGGATGGCTTTCAGCTTCGTGAGGGTCGATTATGTTGGAAATCACTCGGGCCGCGGCGTTGTTGGGCTGGTTGGATCCTCTCCTGAGGGCCGCCGCATGGCGTCTCGCTCTCCTGGAGGAGGAGGCCTGAGATGCTAGAGGGGCAGCCCCCGGCTAAAGAGTTCCCATTCGATCGCACAGAGCGTGGAGTACTAGCTTTATGTCACCCACGTCCGCGGCCAAGTGGTGGACGTCAGGCTTTGGATGGGCGTCTTTGTGGCTCCCGACGGGGGGACCCTCGTTTTGAGCGACGACGTCCATTGCTGGAGCACTAGCTTGTGCTCTGGTGTTCACCATTTTTTTTTCTTCGGAAGGGAGGTGGGAAAGAGACACTAGGTTTCTTGTCAGTTTTTCACAGACGGCACCAATATTGCATCCCGAGTCCGCGGTTGCTGTACAGATTAGGGAGCCTCTGAGTTCCCGATCACGCGGCAACGTCAGGATGAGGGTCCGGTCTCCGTATCTCCTAACCTGGATATGTACAACACAAACAATAAATGAGAGGTCAGAGGTCCAGCGGGATTTCTCCCGCCACGGCCACTCCGACACTCAAGTTAGCAAATTCCCACAATAAACGGAAATGGTGCTCACGCTAGGCGATACGCGGATGAATGCTGATGAAACGTGGTTGAAGTGTATGTTTCAATATGAGAGATGCAATGAGCAGGTTGCAGAAGGCCTGGTTTTCTTAATGCACCGCGGTGGGTGGCAAACTTCCCGTTGCTTCAACAGACTTGGGGATTGTGATCGTGAGAGAAGCGGGCTCGTTCGTGGCCACAGGACTTGAGTCTTATCTCAGTTTGATTGCTCCCTCTCTTGTGATCTGGGAAGAGGAAGAAGGATCAGGATCTCCACTCTCTGCAGGGAAAGAAAGTTCTTATATGCTCCTTCCTAGTGGACTCTGAGCGCGAGGGTGTCCATTGCTAGGGTTCTCTGGCCTCTGGTCACTGTTGCTGACCGCCGGTTATGTCGGCTGTCATTTTGTGGTGGCCGGCAGTTTGTGGTGGCGGGCAGGCTCCTGAGCAATGCCGGCCACGCCTGGTTTTCCCTCGAGCTGGGATTGGCTGGCTGTCTGCGAGCAGCTGCCTGAGCCGTCAGCACAGCGCTGACCGCTTCTTCATTGGCTGGTTTTTCCTTTCCTTTTTGTTTTCTGGCAGCCCATTAATGCGCTGCAGGATGTCCATCGTTTTCCACTAGCTGGGCGCCACGTAGGTTCCCTACGTTGATAGGCTGGGCTTTATATTGCTCGTGGGCCTTGGCACGGGACCCAACAGTAACCAATCATCTTGCATAGATAGATTTGAGGAAGAGGGAGTTCTTCAATGAATAAATAGGAACTGATAATTCTATCATTGCGTTATCTACTTCATAAAAATTTTAGGACAACCCATTCTGCTATCAAATATTTTGTTACCTTCACACTATAGTACAATGCATGTGCTGGGAGGAGAATGAAATATTACTATGTATCATGCATTAGACGTGGTCAAAGTAGACTACATGTTGGGAAATTATGAAGATATTAATGTTTGTTCCTCATGCAAAATACCAAGTTTAATGAAGTTACAAAACCAAAGCGAAAAAAGTGATTTGGGTCCATGAAAATTGACCCCGGCAGTATAAGAACGGCCTTTGTATTTGATGAACTCACCTAACTCAATCAAATGTTACCCAGGTTTTGTACTTGGCAAAGTCAGTAGAAATTACAAAGACACAGATAAATCAACCCAGATTCAAGTATAACTTGGCCAAACTCAAAGTGAATGTTAGCCATAGGAAAGGTCAGCACTTCATGCTGAACATGCTTCTTGTCTCTTGAAGAAAAAGCACATTTGGTGCACGGATACAGATGAAATGCATGCTTATGTTAGCCATGAGATAGGTCACCACTTCATGCCGAACATACCTTCTGTGTCTTGGAGAAAAAGCACATTTGGTGTACGGATACAGATGAAAATGCATGCCTACGGATGAATTATGAATCCACTTTTTGCATGAAAAACTTCTTGTAAATTTTCAGAAGGGAGCAACAACAAAGAACTAGCTCCCCATACAAAAAGCTCAGCAAGCCCAGCTGAGATCATGAAGCAAAGAATTCTCTCATCAACTGTGTGTCGCCTTTCTCCCATGATTTAATGGAGCTCAGAACTTGGTTGGCTCCACTTACTCGGAATACAGTTCTCATTGGATTCATGCAGATACTTGCATTGACTTCCATAGTAACATCTGCCTCGAGCATAATGTCGACAGAGCTGCCGCTGTCGTGTATGGCTGATACTTTGAAAGGAACTCTTCATATGGTGGTTTTGGTTTTGGCTGATCACTGGCTGCTCCTGATAAACCCTTTCGTGATTATTCATAGATGCTTTCCCATAAAAACTTTGCAGAACAGTTGTGGCAGTGAAAGTCTGTGAATGCCGAACGTCATCCAAAATCATTTTATCCCCTTTAGATGAATTCAAGTTCAAGCAATTAGAGGAGTACGGATGAAACCCCCCAGTTGACACGGCCGTTTTATCATTTTGAAACATTGTAGAACCCAGATGCAGCTGGACTGAATTTGGGTGTCTGTATGCAAACAGAACATGAGAAATGGGCCCTTGAGTGGAGTTGATTGTTGACATGGAGGCTAGTTTATTTTGCTGGTGCAATTGAGACGGCTCGGAAATGGGAGGAGATATATTCTTATGTTCAAAAGGAACCCGAGGATTTTGCTCTTGAGGCTGGATTTTCAGTCTGCGGGAATCAAAACACTATCAGAAATATGTAACATTTCCCAGGGATTATGACAAAATGAAACTACCAAAACTATCAATGATCCATCCTAGTAGCTCTTATAATTGGACTTTACCATACCTATTTTCCCGAAGCATCTTCCTTTCTTCCTTTTCCTGAATCCGGTTTTCTCTATTTGACCGAGCAACATGACCTCTGCTATGCTTTTCATGCAAAACTCTGAGCCTTTCAGCTTCATCTACCCATCTCTGAAGTTGGTAGTAGAACCATTTTTTTACCACTAGTTAAGAAAGGAGGGAACAGAAAAGGTGGAATTAGACTGACCTGCCTCACTGTGTTCAATTTGTAGAGATTTCTGCCTTTAATTAAGAGAGGATGAAGTGGTGGCAGTGGTTTGTATCCTTTACTCCAAAGAACCTCAACCTGAAAATCGATATCGAGCCAACCATGATAAGCTAGAAGTGTATGGTCTTACTGCTACTGAAGATCTATCTAGACAACCTATTTCCTGGAAGATGTGTAACAAATGTAATTCAAAATCTATTAGCACCCCCGTATGCAAAAGAATGTAAGTTCAGTTTATAAGCTTCAAGTGAGTTATTACTACTAGCAAAAAGAGATCCACCCTTTTCTTAGGGTTGGTTGTTGAGGTATGACAATAGCTACCAGAGCCTTTGCGCTTTTGGAATCCTACATTACCGAGGGTGGATATTTGAGCTTGAAGAAGATTTCAGAGAAGTGAGAATTGGGAATATTGTGATATACAGTGCCTCATGTGGAAAAGAATATATGAGTTTGATAATATTTATGAAATCAATAAAGCTAAACCTTCAGCAACAATGCTAATTCATTTTTGTCCCTGAATTGGCTAAAGGACCAAAAGGCTTTGTTCCAAGGTGGTCATCTGTGCTTGGGTCATTAACAGCTAATGATGAATCTTCAGCATTGAAAGTACAATGCAGAGTCTTTTGGTCATGCACATAATGTGTACATCCCCCTCCTTCCAATCTATACCAAATTCCTTATTATATTCATGTGATTCACCCATCACCTAAAATCGTTCTTTGCCCAAAAAATCCCAACATTTTGAGGAACTTCTGCAAAAATTGTACTATCCAATTCCTTTTCATGATCTGTTTCCATTAGGTTTTGAGTGTTTCAAGATTCTTTTCTTTTTGACATCTCAGCGTCATTCTTCTAAGGCCCTTATTCCTTCCCTCAACATGTTGGACTTCACACAACACTGGCATAGCAGTAATAAATCTGAACCCCTCTGTCAGTTGTTAGCCACTAGACACTTTGAGAACGCAAGGGACATAAATGCAACCAAGCATTCAAGTTATACAGCAATATTTAATATAAAAACTCTTCTCAATTAAAAGAAAAAGTACTTGACAACCTTTAAACAAATCGGTTATAAATTATATGGTTACAAAAATAATTCCCTCCGAAATTTCTTCACAATAACACATGTAGACCGGTTGAATATAACCCCATCATACCTAACAACCTACTAAAGAAGAATACACCAAGAAACTAAGCAACTAAATGGCAATGTGTCCTAAAATTATGACTAGGCAACATACCTGAACTTGACGATGAATAAAAAATAAATCAGGTTTCAATCCGATGCCAAATGTCATCTCTTTTCTTTCTTCGTGCAGCATCCATTATGTGTTAAATGATTTCTAAATCTTGCCTTAAGTCACAATAGCGCCTTCTTATATTAGTGAAAGTGCACGTATAACCTTTGGGCGTGTATCAGGAATCCACCTTACACACGTGCATCCTACAAGCGTGCGCAAGCTCAACATTTATTGCTATTCATGCTCATGCACAATAGAGGCACGTGTCAGGCGCAGTTTTCGCTTGAACGAATCTCACGCAAATCTTGCACAAAACTGTTTGCGAACAATGTCACTCGAGCGAGATGTCGCATAGAATGATACAACACCTACAATAAGTGTATGACTCATAAAAGAATGATACAAAACCCAACACAGCAGACAAAGTGTGCACGATAACAATTGGTTATAGATGTAGTTATAGGTGTACTATGTACTGAGAGCAGTTCAGTTATGGGCTAGGCACATTACTGCCTAATAGATTACTATTTTTCAATGCCTAGCGTATCTTTTCTTCTTCAATCTCCTTTATTTTTTCTTTGTTGTGGATGAGTTTATGAGGATTAATAATAACAGGATTTGAGGCTTACAGTAAATGTATGCTGTTGCTTAGCAGCACCATAACTTTCTTTCACTATCCGACCTGCAATAATCCTTTTACCACACAGAGGGCCACTAGCACTCCTTGAGACAATGTTAAACCTAAGACAATAATAAAATGGGTAAGGCAAGTGGCAGCAATACTATTAATCACATCATTGTACTCACAGCTTATTGTTAAATGAAGCTCGAAACTCAAAAGGCTTAACAAGAAAAAAATTTCTACCCTTCATAAACATTTTGTTCAAACATGACAACATCCCCCATACATGCATCGCCTGCATAAAACCATATTATATGTCAAATTAGAGTCTTCCAGAAAATGTTNTAGATTTCACCTTAAATTCACTTTCTCATTCTCTCTCTCTTCTTCTCTCTCTTTTCCTCTTCTTTATCTCTCTCTTCTCTCAAAAACTCAAAAAAACGAGTAAAAAATGACCAGATGGCCTATTTATAATAGACAAGTACACGTGCGCTAATCAAATACAATTCATGTACAAAAGCTTTTTAAGTAAGTGCACAAGCACCCAACAGGCATGCAACAGACACCAAAATTTAGGACTAAACACGTACGAGTGCATATCATGCCCACCTCAAATGTAATGATTTTATCTAAAATACCTCATGCATACATCAGACGCTTTTCGAGCCTAAACCATTTCGGTCCAACACTTGGTTTTTGACCAGAACTGACAATTAACCTCAATAATTTATCAATTTACTTAAATTTAACACCTTTAAAATAAATCTTAGGGTTTGGGTCTTACACACCAAGCGCAAGAATTCTAAACCAAATACGCTCATATGCGAAATAGGCTCATATTGTGCATGGGTATACTAGACCAACTGTGCTCATGCACAACACAGGCGAGGTTCAGGGGTGGAACCATTAGACGAGAAGCGCACTTGCGTGGTATAGGCGTACATCTAATGCTAATCTTCATTAATACTTCAGTGTCCTTTAAACCACTTAATTTCTTCGTCATAAAATATACAAATATAAGATATTCCTAACAGCCATTACCATAACACTTATGTCTCTCTAATCACAACTTGATCGTCTAAGCAATCCCTTGCATTAAGCGCATACATTAATTCTACAAACATAGAGATTACCCCATGAATTTCACGTTGAACCACATAATATGTATAACACAATTTCTACCATGAATTTCCTTAGATTACCCCATGAAACATTAGATCTATATCATGTACAAGACATATTTCATCTTTTGATCTCATGATTCCGAACTTCAAGGGGCTCAATCATGACGGCAACTTTCTCCATCAGTTTTGTGATAGATGCATATTGCTTATAAATTCACTTAGAATTCCATAGAAGATACTACTACAAAAAAGATAATGATGATTCTGAAAACGAGATTTTACATTAAAAACAAAAGGAAGGGTATCTCACATAATAGCCAACCAAGTTTTTGATGCTTCTAAAACAAAGGTGATATTAGTCATAGTGATCTGTTTTAAGATTAAAAACTTTGCTAGCTCAATAATGTTGTGTGGGATACGGTATCTCATAGAATAGCCAATCCAGTTTTTGATGCTTCTAAAAACAAAGGTGATGATACTCAAAATAATCAGTTGTAGGATTACAAATGTGATTAACAGAGGAAAATGAGTCAAAAGTCAATTTAATCTTCCAAGCAAAATGCAACATCGAATCTCTGAATCCAACCAAGTCCGTAAATAACAGTGCCCACAAACCGAAGCATTAACATACCCTTGCAGTTCAACACAAAACTAGAAGGTGGATATTTGTGCTCTCCATTACCATTTAGGATCCTGAAAATGATAAAGCTCCCTTAAGTTAGTGGCCGATGAAAGGCCGAATACTAGGAGGAAGAATAAACGAACACTTACAGCAGATGTTCCATGATCCTCTGAATGAGGGTATCTTTCGTCCCAGCCAATCTCAATCCATGTTCCCTCAAATACATCTTACATTGGTCTACTTTCAGCTTCTCCACCTGCCCGGCTGTTAAAACCAAACACTTTCTTGGTTATGTGGTTGGAAAAGTGGAATCAGAAATACATATGCTTATATTTGCTCTCTGAGTCGTAATACGCTAGTACTGGATTTACATGGACACACGGATAGGGTATTACACAGCTCAAAAAATAACTAGATGGATGAGTGTTTACAGTTGCTTTAGAGTAGATACTCTTAGCATTTTTATTTGAAAAGTAAAAAATTGGACCGGACAAAGAAGAGAGAAAAAATGCCCAAGGATCAAAAGGAAGCCTTGATTTGGACTCCAGAAACTCCCGCTGGAATTTTCTTCGCAAAAGCATTTTGTATAAAAAAGGTTTAATTAAAATCGTTAGAATAATTGACCATCAATCATCTTTTGAACTTGTTCGAAACTCGTCTCATCCTTGGCATCAATCACTTCTACACTCGCTGCCAAAGTAACTGGGTTCTCCTCACCAACGATTTCCATCCCCTTAGGATCTCTGCAGTCGGAGAAAAAGAAATACAGAAAAATATTTCGAATTAATATCTACGAAACCAACGTAAAAAGGTAATCAAATAAAGTGAGAGTGAATCATAAAGTCAACAAACCTAGAGTTGGATTTTTTCTTAATTGATAACCTTGATAACTTGGTTTCAGCCTCCTGCTCATGAAAATCGTACGTCGGATCGTCATCGGAATCATCTGAATCCAATTCCGCTTCGTAGTCTGAGTCTTCCGCTTCTGTATCTTCTTCTTCTTCCGTATCTTCAACAACTCGTTGACAATCGTCGGAAATCGCCATTTTCTAGAAGATCAACGACACCGCTCAGACTTTTGGCTTTCTCCCAAAGTTTTCTTCCAATGAACCCTTCGAAATAAGAACTAGGCTTCAGCCATTTGGCGATTGAATGGCGAAAGTGAGTGAAATGAGGCTTTAGGAAAGGACCTTTAGTTGAACAATGTGACCGTTGCAATAGTTATTTTGAAATTTCTGTTTTGGGCTCGTTGCTGCCCAGCCCATTGACATAGCAACGTTGCTGGGCTTTCCAGCGCAACGTTAATACTCATCCGATGGGCCAGCCCGTGGGCTAACCTGACACAGCCCGACCCGATATGGTTTAGCCCATGTCTAATAAGTTACTTTTTTATTTATTTTTCCCTTTATTTTTAGCATCATTTTGTTTTCCCATATGTGACAGAATACAATAAAAATTCAAAAAGTCATGGGGACGAGGACTTTGCTCAAGT
>JAODPA010149524.1:0-15091 GCA_025585075.1 Nepenthes mirabilis
TATTTTATAATTTATCAAAATAATTAAAAGTTATAATGACGCATAATTTTATTACAAAAATTATTTTTTATCAATCTAATTTTCAATGAAATGAATGATATTTTTATAATCGAAGAATTGACCTTATTTCTACCATGTTGATGCGTCCCTAGATTCAAGCTTCAAATAGATTCGGATCAATTTGGTCGTCTAAATTCGACTCAATTCACCGAATCTAGATCTTGCATACCACTACAATAAATAAGATGTCGGGTATCAGTGGGAGGTTATCCCACCGAAAATATTTCGATACTCAAATCAGCAATCGGCTTTCGAATTTTAAGAAGGTAAAAGGAATGAATGCAATGAGAAGGTGAAGAGTGTTTGTGACGGGGGCTTTTGCTTTTGACGCGAGAGGGTTTTTGGTGCTCGTGAGGAGCGTAATCTCTCAGCATTGTGTTCACAAGAAACGTAAGGACAGAGAGAGTTGGAGTTCTGCAAGCGTGAGACTTTTAGAATTATCAAAGTACTCAGTGAGCTTATGAGAGCGTTTTTAGCAGAGAAGAGAACGTCTATAGTCTGAGAAGTGAACGTACAATGGAGTGAAGATTCCATGGGTTTTTATATATGAAATGTTGGGTGACCTCCCTTGGGAAGGAAGGCCTAATCTCTACTTTTTGTTGGGATTGCTTCCTTTCCTGGTAAAGAGCTTTAATGCCAGTTACAGCTCCAGGGATTAATCACTTTCCTTCTACGCTTTGTTACCATTAGGGTTTGTTGCAGATAGGAAGAGAATCTCTTGCGCTTTCCTCATGGGACGTGCGCTGAATCTGCTGGTGGCTAGAACAGCGGAGATTGCATTCTGGGAAGGCGCAAAATCAGGAAGAGATTTGTTGCTGGTTGTGTACGGAGGTGTGGACCCAACCGGGCTTGGCCCACGTGAGAATTGCTCTTGGGTCAGCCTACTGTGGCGCTTTTGCTCAACAGAATTATTGACGGTCTTTAGAAGCCTGTTGTCCGCCCACATTGACCTTTCGTCCGGTCAACGGTTGACGTTGACCGTCCAGACGTGCATATGGGCCATTGTGGATCTAGGCCGTTACTCTTTCATGGGCCAGCCCACTATGGGCGTACCCATCACTAACCTCTCATATTGGTAGTCTGAATTCTGACCATCAACATGTTCATTATCGGACGTGTTTGGATGGCGTCCATCAAGATCTATTGGTGGTGGAAGCGTTGACCGAAATTATTAACCGTTCTAGGGCAAAACCTGGAGAACTTCTGGACGAAGAGTTGTTCAGATTTCGTTGACCGCCTAGGCTGAAATTCGGAGAACTGTTGAAGAAAATGTTGACCGGATTCGTTGACCGTCTAAGCCAAAATTCGACTTTGTAGAACCGATGAAGGAAATATTGACCAGATTCGTTGACCATCTAGGCCAAAATTTGAAGAATTGGTGAAGGGAATGTTGACCGGATTCGTTGACCATCTAGGCCAAAATTCGGAGAATTGATGAATGGACTATTGACCGAATTCGTTGACCGTCCAGGCCAAAATTCGAAAAACTTATGGAAGTTGGAACGACGTGCCATCCTCAGCCGGCCTGTCAGTCGAAAAGGTGGCCACGTGTCTGTACGTGGTGAATTCAAGATCCTGATAATTAATACATCAGAGGATCTGATTCGACCGTACCTGCTCAGGAAACAAAATGTGGCAGCAATGATGGCGCATGTTCATGAGATGGTTAACATGCTTGGCATTCACACTGTCCTTTAAGTTGTCCATCTGTTTTATTTTTAAATTTTTCACGCTTTCCTTCATGTTTTCTTGAAAAAACCCCAAGTGTTGTGCTAACTTCCTGCTTGCTTCCATTCCTATGGCTTCCGTTACCAAGATTGCTTCAGTTCTTAGGAAAGCTCATGTGAAGGAATTGTACGTGGAGTACAACATCCCAAAGGAGATTATCTTCCAAGTCTCTGCCAAGGAAGGTAGGACATGCTTGCCACCTGAGGGGTTCGTTACCATTTATGAGGCTCACTTGAGAAGTGGTCTGCTCGTTCTAGTCCCTCACGAGTTGTTGGGGATTTTTATGACTCTTCAGGTTTCTATCGCACAGTTTCACACGAATGTCGTGCGGTACTTGTACACCTTTTGCATATTTCTTCGCCAACATTTGAGATGGCTGATGGTGGTGATGGTTAGAGGGCTCTTCAAGTTCAACTAGGGTGCGGAGTACATCTACCTAACCCCACGCGGCGGCCTCCAAGTCAGCACCGTCATATATGATTCCTCGAAGAATTGGAATAATCGGTTCTTTTTTATCCGCATGGGCGAGTCCTGGCCGTTGGTTAGAGAGTGGGGCAAGGTACCCGAGATTTACACCGGGACTCCTAATGAGGAGACGAGATCCCTGGAGTGGTTGTTCAAGTTGGTGGATGACCATCTTGTGGAGTTTCTAAGAGACCACTTGGTCTCTCGTTCTAAGGCCAAGAAGGTCAAGTGGGGGCCTCCTTCCCCTGAGTAGAAAATGAGAGAGCATTCTAGGAAGTTGAAGGTTAGGGCCCTCGTGATCGGAGCGCCACCCAGCGAGGGGTCTCCCGAAAGTCCAGCGGTGAAGAGAACGGCGACGATGGTGATGCCCTCTTCATCCTCCTCCCCCGAGCCAGGGAGTGTACTAGCTGGAAAGTTTTCAGAAGTTGGAGATAGTTCTGGCCCAAGCAGTGTTGAGCCTGCCGTTGAGGCCTATTGGGCCAAATTGCACTCCGTCACTAGCTGCGTCGTTTTGGCCCTGTCGCAGCCAGAACACCTAGTGCCATTGGAGCCTCCTACAGAACCCACAGTGAAGCGGGCTGTTGATCCATCGGAGGAGACATCATTTGGGGAACCCAAGGAGGCGTCTGCTGAGCCTCATGTTGCGCTGGTCGCTACATTATCTGAGGAGCCTATTTCTAATGGTTTCAGGAGGCACAAGGAGCACCAACCGCTGGAGAGCCTCAATCTCCAGTTGGTGTTATAGCTGAGTTTATGGAGGAGACCGTCGTTGGAGAGCCTGCTCAGGTTGTTGGTTTGATTGTAGAGAGGTAGGAGGAGTCCTCTGCTAGGGAGCCGGTGGGAACAGAGGACCTTACGGCGGAGCTATCGGAGGAACCTACGGCGAAGGCTATTGCTAGGCTTGCTTAGGAGGGTTCCATTTCTAGTCCTCCACCGCCAGAGCCAAAGTCTCGCGTTAGGCCAAAAAGGCCGGTGCGCAGGATTTGGTAGGTAAACTCTTGCAACTTGTTTTTTCCTTTAACTTTTCTGTTGCTAACACTTATCGTTTTTACAGATTGATAAAGTTTTGGGTGCAATTGCTAAGGTGCTTGGCCAGCGAGACATGGTGATCTCCAATAGGGACAAGGAGATCACTTGGCTCAATGCAGAATTGGAGGCACTGAAGACAGAGCACCAGGAGAATGCGGTCGCTCTAAAGTCTGTGCTGGTAGACTTGGAGGGAGAGAATGTCAAACTGAAAGAGGAGAATACTAGCCTGAGAGAAGTTGTGGTGGACAGCCTGGTGGAGGAGAACGACAAGTTGAAAGAGGAGAACACCCGCTTGAAAGAAGATGCTGAATGGGCTACGAGGTGCATTGACCAGCTCACGGGTCTGATGATTGTCTTTGAGAATGAGTTGAGTATTCGCATTCACCCTCAAGAGGTCTCCAACATGCTGCTGGCACGGTTATAGGAGGGCATTAATATCAGCCGACGCATTGCACGGCTGATTGACTCTAATTTTCTTGTGGAGTATTTCAACCCAGAGAGCCGTTCTATCCAGCGTTGCGAGAGCCTCGTGGGGGAGCCCCAGAGCAGTCATGAGCCACCACTGCCTCCTTCTGGGAACTCCGCTCCTCCTTAGCTTTTTGTTCTCTTATCATCCTTTTGCGTAGTGATGTAATTTCATTTCAAGTAATAAAACGAGCAACTTTTCACCGTTGTTGAGTGCTTTTGCCATTATCGCTGTTTTCTTTTTGAGTTTGTCAATAATGTTGACCGGCTAACTTGGTGTGTTACTCGTGAGTTGGCTGCCCACCTTGTTCGAGGCGTTGCCAGTGCTTTCTGGAGGGCTTGAGTCCTTGTGAAAGTACCAAGGCCGATTTTGATGTCATGCCAAGCTTGCTTGATACTCATGTGTGAGTAAAGGTTTGATGAGGCTACCCAAGTGTTGACTTGGATGGCCAACTTTTGGGAGAAGTGCTTTGCTTCTATCGACCGTCATTGACTGATCAAGCTATTTCCCTTGTAAAGGAAGTCGTCACGCATGCCACTTGAGCCCCCTAAGATTTTAACTATGAATGGGCCACTTGGATGACCAATATTTAGATATGACCGCTTATGGGCCACCTAGATAATTAGTGTTTAAATACGACCACTCATGAGCCGCTAGGATGATTGAGGTTTAAGTATGACCATTCATGGGCTGCTTGGGTGACCAGGGATTAAGAACGATCACTCTCGGACCGCCTGGATGACAAGGGTTTAAATACGACTACGCATAGGCTGTCTGGATGAATAGGATTTTGTAACGAGCAGGTGAAAACCCACCCAACTTAGGGATAGTCTAGGTCGCTTAGCCCTACAATAAAAAAGATATACAAATATACAAGCATGTATAAAAGGGAAAAAAATAAAATGCAGCATACAAAAGAGGATACTTATTTTATTAATTGTATATGCAGACACGTGAATGACCTACCTAGACCCTTATTGGAAGTAGTATTTGAGGTGGATCGCGTTCTACGTTGGTGGAACCAACTTGTCGTCCTGGTTTCGGAGCTTGTATGCTCTATTCCGCAGAACGGCGGAATCTAGGAAAGGCCCTTCCTAATTTGGGGAAACTTATTCCGGTTGGCAATCTTGCTCGTAGCCTCAATACTCTGTAAAACTAAGTCTTCAATGTCGAATTGTCATACTTTTACTTTCCTATTGTAATAGCGGGTAATTCGGTGTTGTTAGGCTACAATCTGCATCTTGGCAATGTTGCGGGCTTCCTCTAACAAGTGTAGGCGTTCTCGAATTTTTTGGGAGTTATCCTGCGGGTCGAAGGATTCAACCCTAAGATTTTGAAGCCCAATATCAATCGGGATTACCGGTTCAGTCCCGTAGCAGAGATTGAAGGGTGTCTAGCGAGTTTGCTCCTTTGAAATTGTTCGGTAAGACCAGAGGACGGATAGCAGCTCGTCCACCCATTAGCCACCTACATCCTCCAGCTTAGTCTTAAGACCGTGAAATAGCATACGGTTTGTGACCTCCACCTGTCCATTTGCTCGAGGGTATACTACCGAAGTGTGGACTAACTTAATTCTTAGGCTCGCGCAATACTTGGTGAAGTAATTTTTAAAAAATTTGGTTCTGTTGTCAGTCATTATGACCTCTGGAATGCCAAACATGCTGATTATGCTCTAGAGAATGAATTCAAGAGCATCGTGCTCTATGACCTTGGCCAGCGGGATGACCTCGACCCACTTGTTGAAGTAGTCGATACCTGCGATAATGAACTTCCTCTGCCTTGTTGCAATGGAAAATGGGTTGAGAACGCCAAGCCCCCTTTGCGTGAAGGGCCAAGGAGCTTGGAGGTATTTCAGCTCAGCGGACGGCTGGTGGTGAAGATTGTCGTGAAGCTAGCAGCCCTCACACCTCTTGACGAACTCGAGTGCATCCTTCTTCATTGTCGGCTAGTAGTAACCCTATCGCATGATCCTGCGATCCGTATATCCCAAGGTGGACTTCGTCCAAGGAGTACTCAGCCTTCTTAGGGGTGAGGCGCCGGAGGTACGTAGTCAAGTAGCCACAGCGATACAGCTGTCCATTGGCTATAGCATACTAGCCGACCATCTTTTTGATCCGCTTGGTTTCATCCGCTCCTTCTGGGAATGCTCCGTTTTTAAGGTACCTTTGGTATGGGGTCATCCAATTTTCTATCCCGAAGATCTGTATCACTTCCTGTTCCTCTGTGCCGGGAGAGCTCAGAACCTCCCCCATGTCCCTTGAGTAATGCTCAAGGTTTTTGACCGTTGCCGCTCAGGCCAATTAGTCGGCCTTTTAGTTCTCAGTTTTGGGAACGTGGACCAGGGTTAGCACATCGAATCTCTGGGCGACCTCCTTTACTTTGGCCAAGTATGGGTTGCTCGCCTCGAAACTCCCGTTAACTTGGTTGACGACCTACTCAGAGTCATTGTAGACAGTTAGTCGTTTATCTGAACATTCTTTGGCTAGTCTTAATTTGGCTAACAGGGTTTCGTATTCGGTAATGTTGTCGGTGGCCGAAAAGTCGAGTCTAAGGGAGTACTTCATCTCAGACACGTCAGGGGTCTTGAGGACCACCCCGGCATCGTTGCCTGAGTCCGTAGACTATCCGTCTACATGGAGGACCCATTCTGGCACTCCCTCGTGCTGTTCTGTATCATTAAGGGGCTGTTCTTCGAGAATTGGGGTTGTAGTCTCGATGATGAAGTCAGCCAGAGCTTGCCTCTTAATGGCTAGTCTGGGTCAAAATTCGATATTAAATTCTTCCAATTTGATAGCCCACTTTACCAACCGTTTAGAAATGTCGGGTTTCTAGAGGATGCTCTTTAGAGGCTAGTCGGTGAGAACAATCACGAGATGAGCATTGAAATAGGGTCTCAATTTTTAGACGGAGAAAACAAGTGCCAAAACCAACTTTTTCGTGCTTGGGTAGCGCGTCTCTAAGCCGGTCAACGTATTACTCACATAGTAGACCAGCCACTGAGTGTTGAAATTCTGACATACGAGGATGGAGTTGAGGGCTGCCTCTGACAACACTTGATAGAGGTATAGCTCCTCTCCATCATTGAGTGACGTTAGCAAGGGGGACTGGTTAGATACTACTTTAACTCATCAAAGGCTGCCTGGCACTATGCTATCCATTGGAACCTATTCGATTTTGCCCCGCTTAGATCCTTAAAAAAAGGCCTTATCACTCGACTTAGCTAAGAAATGAGACAAGGTCGCCAGATGTTTGGTTAACCGCTGGACATCCTTGATGCTTCGCGGTGAAGCCATGTGACGAGGGCTTTGATCTTCTCTGGGGTTGCCTTGATCCCTCATTGAGAGACAATGAAACCCGGAAACTTTTTCGAGGCCACTCTGAAGATGTATTTAGCCGGATGCAGCTTCATTTGATGCGTGCGGAGTTTTTTGAATGATTCAACCAGATCGTGAATATGGTTATTGGTGGTCCGACTCTTGACGGGCATGTCATTAACGTACACCTCCATATTGCGGCCAATCTGCTTCTTAAAATTTTGTTCACGAGCTGCTGGTAAGCGGCTCCCGTGTTCTTCAAACCAAAGGACATTACCTTATAACAATAAGTGCATTGGTTTGTCCTGAACGAGGCATGCTTCTCGTCCTCTGAGCTCATCCGGATCTGGTTATAGTCCGAATACGCATCCATAAAGTTCAACAACTTGTGTTTAGATGTAGAATCTACCAGTAGGTCGATCATCGGTCAAGGAAAGCTGTCTTTCGAGCAAGCCTTGTTAACGTCAATAAAGTCGATGCACATTCACCATTTTCAGTTACTTTTGTTCACCAAGATGATGTTGGAAAGCCAACCCGACTACTGGACCTCTCTGTGAAGTTGGTGTCATTCTCTACAGAGTGATTCCTCCGCTTTTGTATGACAGGTTTACAGTCAGAATCAAAGCTCAACTTGTGGACCATTACTCTGATCGGAATTCCAGACATGTCAACGGGAGTCCATGCGAAGATATCAGCATTTTGTCGCAGCAACGTGATTAACTCATCGTGCAGTATACCAGTGAGTGAGCCACCGATCCGCACGCACATTTTCAGATCCTCTGGGTTCAGTGGGACAAGATCGGTTGCCTCACCATACTATAATTACTGTAGGGTTATTTCGTCTCGATGGTCGACTTCTCCTGCCGACTTGGTGCTGCCGCTAGGAGTGATCTGGGACATGTAACATGTCCACCTAGTGACCTGGTCACCCAACACTTTGCCCACATCGTATGATATTGGAAATTTTTCCTTAAAGTGTGATATCGAAGTGATGGCTCCGAACGTTGTTAGGCACGAGTGGCCTAGTATAACGTTGTATACGGAGGGTAGATCAACTACCAAGAAGGTGAATGTGCAACTCACCGTTCTTGGGTACGTGTCCTGGGTGACCTCCAACTGAATCGTCCTTTGAACTTGCACGAGCTCGTTATCAATGTCATATAGCCGACCCTCGACAAGCTTTAATTGACTCTTTTTTAAATCGAGTTTAGAAAACCCATCAAGGTAGAAAAAATCACGTGAACTTTCATTGTCAATAAAAATTTGTTTCAACTAGTAGTCGACGTTACCGTTTGAAACGAATGCGGATACAACAAGGGAATTTGCATGGGTGGAGATTACATGTTACAAGTCATCTTCGCTAAAGCTAATGACATTTTTTATGGTGCGCTACTTCTTCCTCCCAATCTGCTGCTCCTTGTGGTCCGCTGGAGTCTTGACCAATTGAGTCACGATCATATTGACCACTCCTACTGTGACCCGATCTATGGATGGGAAGGTTCTGGTTCTTCACCGCCTATAGTGCCAGAACTCTGGTCAGGGTTCTTGACGAACCTGGTGAGGTGGCCTCTTTGGAACAGCTCTTCTATCTCCCGCTGGAGAGTCCTAAAATCCTCCATGGAGTGTCTGAAAGATTGATGAAAATCACTGTACTTGGTTGGATTTCTTCCCTCCGCTTTCTTAAATGTTTTCGGCCACTTAAGAAACTTCTCCCCATGGATCTACATGAGGATGTTTAAACACGTGTCAGTCAAGGGTGTCAGACTAATCGGCCTGTAGTCCTTACACTCTGGTGGTCCGGTCTTGTGGTGCTTCCAACGGGAGTGATCTCCGCCGTTGAACTTTCTCTTTCCTTCTCTCGGGAATGAGCGAGGCTATAAAGACTACAATCCCGTAAACCAGGAATGTAATTCGGGATGACTTATGTAATTCAGATTATGATAAAATTAATCTAAAATAGTCTTTGATAAATATACTAGCCCCCTATGTCTTAGTTTTTTTGTATACTCAAGCCCAATTCCTTTAATTTAATTTTTGAACCTAAAAGCCAGGAATTAATTCGGGATGTGTTAGACAATCCGGATTTTGAGGTCAATAATCCTAGTTGATCATTGACAAGTAGACTAACTTCCCATGTATTCGTTTCCCAAAACCCCGACACCCTTCTTTTAAATTTTCCTTCAAACTCGAAAGCCAGGGATGTGAATCGGGAGATGATAAGAAATTTAATTTGGGATGAAATTAATACTAGACGATCTTTAATGTCTATACTAAGTTTCCATGTCCTAAAATTTTTACCAACGCATACCCGAACACCTTAAATTAAATCCTTCCAGATAATAGGCAAAATGGAAATTTTCACTCGGGTTGACAAAAACTGCTATTGACAGCCATTTTTGCCAAATTTTTAAGGAAAAATTGGTCACACACATGGGGTATTATGTGTATAAGACCCTCCCCATACTTAGAAAAATTTGGAGAACCAAAATGGCCCTCAAAACCCCATGGCAGCAGCTAGATGACAGTAGGGGAAAATTCAGCAACGAAGAAGATATGGACAAATTTGATTTGGTAGTTATGTCAACGGGGAAATTAGGTGGATTTTTCACTCCATATTGGGCTATAGTAAGTATAAAATATAACAAATTAAGAACACATTATATATTAATAAGAAAAATGGGAAAAAGAGGCATGAAGGTGGCATGCATCAGCAGCCAAGTTTCCCTATCTTCTAAGCAGCTCTTTGAGCAACTTAATTAGGATAAGTTTGGCCACAAATAATACTAAATACTGGCCCTAGATTGTAGCCTCATTATTGCCTAATAGAGGGATGATGAATCAGCTAAACACTGGTTGCAATCTAATGCAACCACCAAGCTGCTGCTGCATGCAGAAATTGGAAGAATGACACGAGGATTTAGGGGATAAGATGAGTCAAAGTATTTAATGCATGAATAGGGTAGAAGAAGGGAAGAGAGGAGAGATTGTGAAGTACAAAAAAATTGGCGGTAAAGTAAGGGAAAAGAGGAAGGAAACCAAGAGGCAGTAAGGAGAAGTCCAACTGAATAAATCGGCAAGTGTATTTCGACCCTTTCCTTGATTGTTGAGCAATTTTTGGCTAATTTCTCTTGCGTATTGTTGATCCAATACTTGCATATACTTCCTTAGTTATCAAATATTCATGAGGAATTGCAAGAAAAAAATTAAAAATGGGTGAACCGGCCCTGGACACATGATAGTGTCCAAAATCAGGTTCTGCTGTGGCAATTCCTGATGTTTGCTTCATATCGACCACTAAATGGCTGAATTAGCAAATGAACAAAACTAGTAAAATGATCCTTATATAATGAAGTAAAATTGGAAAAAAATGAGCCTCTGAATCGTTCAAGAAGGGGTTCAAAATTAGACCCAAATTCAGCTGCAGAACTAACTTACTGGTTTGCTGATACTGAAATTTCAGTTTCAGAAATTTAGCCAAACACGCCCAAAAATGGATTGATCCGAAGTCGAACCTGACTCGATTTGCTAGTATTAGGTGTGGACTATCACCATGTAAACCGGCGGCCCAAGAAAATATGGGTCGTATACTGAACCGGACCCATGAACAGCAAGGGTCTTGCTGAACTGTTTCTTTGAGTAGTTGGGGAAATAATTTTAAATAAAATACAACCCAAATCCAAAATGGGCCAAACCGGTGCCATAAGTTAGCTAAGACCTTATAGGTGATATTCAAATATCAGTTCGTAAAAATTGGATCCAAATTAAATATGATTCGGACCATTAAAATTGGAACAAAATCTGTTTGCATCAGCTGATGCTGATGCAGAATCTGTTCTGAGAATTTGGTCTGAACCGGCCAATATTTTGACTTGGACAGGCCATAAACTAAATTATTTTTAAAGTTAAGTCCCTTGGATACAAGAGGACTCCCAGAACTAGTCAAAAATAGGCCCAAATGAACCATAAAAAAATTAGGGAAGCAGAACTGTCCTGGACAGTTTTACTGAAACCCGAATGGGCAGTCTGTGTTGGCAGACTGAACCGGCCGCCATCCGATCACCAAACCGGCTCAAATTTGGGCACAAAATAGCTAAGACCCTTATCCATGTTGTGAAAAATCGTATCGTGAAAATGGACTATATAACTCAGTGAACCGGTCTCTCAAATCTTTTCCTGAACCGGCTCAGCTTAAATGGTAATTTGAGCCATTCATTAAAAAGGGTCAAATTAGGCCCAAATTTGACTAAAAATTGACCGAACCAATAACCAATCAACCCGAAAAGGATTTTTGGGATAATTATAAAAAAATTTGGGCTCAAAATAATTAGAAAATCCAGTCCCAAGCCTTAATCAAATCGGTTCACATGAACCGAAAAATTTCTGGAATATGAATAAAATATTAAACTAACTCAAGACCTATCCCGACTTGACTTACTAACATCAATAAATATTGAATTAAACTATTTAAGCTCCGGTAAATTAATTGGCCACCAAGTAGATTGAAAGGCACTAAGTATGGAATAAAATTTTGTATGTATTTTTCTGCATGTTCAAGGCCTATGAAATATTATATTTGGATATTATTTGTTATATTAAACTATATTCATGTAAGTTTGGAAGGAACTCTATGAAAATATGAAAAAAATTCAGTTACGTCCAGTGACGTTCAATTAAGTTCTGTTAAGTTCGGGTATACAAGATCCTTTCAAAGTTGAAAAAGAAAAATTTGACCATGGATCTTTTTCAGATGGTGATATTTTCTGGCATACCTTAGGATATTACAGTAAAAAATCAAAGAATTGCTTTTATACGGCCCGTCCGTTTTGGCCCCGTCTACCGGGATTATAAGTAGTACCACTTGTCTCGGGGTGTAAGAAGGAGGACAAGAATTGGATTGTGGAATTAAGCACAATCCCGATTGTGAAAGTAAGCACAATCTATCCTATTGCTAGAATATTTGCCTTCGATTGTGTGGATTAACACAATCCTTTCTTCGATTTATCTACTCCGTTAGTTGGTGAGGTCTACTGGCCCTGGTCCCTAAAGATAAAAAAAATAAATGCAGTCAATAAAAGTTAAAAAATAAAGAAAGGTAAATGCATTGCACTTCATGTATTTACTCCTATTTATATATGTTAATATATATTCTGTATAAAATGCATGCCTTTGTATGTTATGCACACTACTGAGCATTTGATTCACTGGCTTGCTATTTTCACTTCCTTTCAGACGAATCTCAAGAAATGATGAAAAACAAACAGGATTAGGAAAGAAGTTTGAGGTGGCAATAATTTTGTTATGACGTGTATATTGTACTTGGAATGATGAAAAGAAAGAAAAAAAATGTGTATTGTATAATGTTGTATTTCAGACATGTATTTTGTTGATAATAAAATTGCTTCCGTTATGATATAGAATATATGCTTCCGTCAGGTTTAAATTCTTATGGATATTTAGTAAGTATCTTCCTTAATTTAGACTACTATCATGAATGAATAATGTGATATTAGAGCCAATATAATTTATGACAAATATTAAGATCCTATCTATGATAATAATAAGATTAATGATAAGTACAATGATGTATGACGTGGTACGTCACAGGCTGTTCGGTCCGCTTAGGATGTTTAGCCTCATTGGCCTCCTCCGATGCCGCGTAGGCCCCGGTGATAGACTTTGCCTCCCAAAATATTTGTGGATTCTTATGCGTCAGGTGTCTGAAGAAGTCCCTGTATGTCAGTGCGAAGACAAAACTGCCCAACTTTATCTCCTCTGTGAGTTTGGGGATCCGTCTGTCCTCCGCCACGAAGTGGTCCAAAAACTTCCGCAGTTTCTCTTCCTACTTCTGCTTGATGTGGGACAGGTGCCAAGGTTATTTCTCTTCTTGATGACTGGAGGCATATTGCGCCAAAAAGAGGTTAGTCAGCTCCCTAAAACTCCTGATCAAGATGAGGGGAAGTGATAGAACCATATACGAGCATCCCCTTTCAAGGTAAGTAGGAAGTAGCGGCACACTATTGCGTACTCCAATCCTTGCAGATTCAGATGGGTGCAGAAATGATCGAGGTAATTTACCGGATCAGTGCTCCTATCGTATGAGTCAAGGGATGGCATCTTAAACTTCGCTGGCATCGGGCGGTTCAAGATTTTGACAGTGAAAGGAAATCTGTTCAGATAGATGGTGTGCTCATCATCTTTGAACAAGCGGTTCCAGATCTTCTCTAATCTCGGATCATCTCGAGCAGCGTTGGCCGATCTTTTGGAGTTGAGATAATTTCTCAATTCCGTTCTTTCTCTAGTGTGGCTAGTAGTCGGCCGGCTACTGTCACCACTGGATCTAATGACCCAGGAGGCTCCCTCCTTAGCTTGGGTTCTAGTCTCTACTCGAGAGTATCAAGGGTTCCTTCATTCTAAATTTTCCTCCAGAGTCATGCTGCAAGGTTGCTCTTCAAGCCTTGACCGGCTTTGGGTGTGTGAAGACTCCGGTGTCTGAATGTTGGTCAGCCTTCTTATTTCTTGGCCAGTTTCTTCTTCCTCTGGCCTCCTCTCTTGGAGGCCGGTGTAAGGACTGCCGCTGGCGGAGCCTCCTACAGTGAGTGCTCTTGGTGGGAGTAGAGTATCAAGAGTATCTTATTTGTATTTTTCATGTGCCCCACAAGATTTTAAAAGAAGGGTGCGGGCACCCGTTGACCATGGTATCAGCAACGTGATCCTGATCAGACGAGGTCACGTCTCTAGCGGGCTTGCTAACTTGTGCTCTCGTATTCATCATTCTGGTTGACTTAGAAAGTGAAACTGAAAAGGTATCTGGAAAAAGTGGTTTGCTTTTTGTAAGTATTTTCCACAGACGGTACCAATGATGCATTCCTGGATCGAAGCATCGAACAGATTTGGATCAATTTGATCGTCTGAATTTGACTCCGTTCACCAAGTCTGGATCATACACACTACTACAACAAACGAGAGGTCAGGTGTCGGCGGAGATTGTCCTACCGAAAACACTCCGACGATTAAGTCAGTAATCAGCTTTCGAATTTTAAAAAGGTAAAAGGAATGAATGCAATGAGAAGGTAAAGAGTGTTTGTGACAGGGGTTTTATTCTCGACGCGTGAGACTTTTTGGAGATCGTGAAGAGCGTAATCTTTCAGCACTGTACTTGCAGGGAACGTAAGGATAGAAAGAGTTGGAGTTCTATAAACGTGAGAGCATTCAGAATTATCAGAGCGCTCCATGAGCTTATGAGAGCATTTTTAGCAAATTTGAATGTCTATAGTCTGAGAAGTGAATGTACCATGGAGTGAAGACTCCATGGGCTTTTATAGATGAAATGTTAGGCGGCCTCCCTTAGACAGAAAGGACTAATTCTTGCATTCTGTTAGGATTGTTTCCTTTCCTGGCATGGAGTTTTAATAGCGATAATGGCTCTAGAAATTAATCGCTTTCCTTCTATACTTTGTTATCGTTAGGGTTTACTACAGACAGGAAAAAAGAATCTGGCATTTTCCTCATAGAACGTGCGCTGAATCTGCTAGTAGCCAGGATAGTCGAGATTGCCTTCTAGGAATGTGCGAAATCAGGGAAGAGAGTCGTTACCGATTGTGTACAGAGGTGTGGGTCCAATTAGGCCTGGCCCACGTGAGGCTTGCTCTTGGGCCGGTCTACTGTGGCGCTTCTAGTCAACATAAATGTTAACCGTCTTTGGGAGCCTATTGTTCGCTCACATTGGCCTTCTGTCCGGTCAATAACTGGCGTTGACTGTTCAGACGCACATATGAGCCCTTATAGGTTTGAGCCGTTACTCTTTCTTGGACCAACCCACTATGAGCATATCCATCACCTGTAAATGACAGAATTATCCATTATCGGTTAATGGTAATTCCTGTGACTTTTTCTAAATTATGACTAGGTAATTTTTCATATTTTAATTTAAATGGAGGTTTTAAAATCTTATATGATATCCAATTTGAATAAGTTATTCAGAAAAGATAATCAATCAATATTTTTTTCTTATAAATTTTGTAACTTTAAT
>JAODPA010149535.1:0-15091 GCA_025585075.1 Nepenthes mirabilis
AAATTAATTATATTTTACATTTTGATGGGGACTCCAGCAGTGGATCTGCCCAAAAACGGTAAGTGATCTAGAATCGATAGCGGCCTATTTTTCCTTGGAGCGGTCAACATTGTCGTTGACCAAAAGAGTACAAGTAGGCCGGACATGGCCTAAGATAAATGCATTCTAGATCAAAATCGGCCTATGCATGCTTTCCCAAATCTCAACAGTCATCTGTCTAATTCTCCGGACATTCAAGAAACTTAATCTTTT
The DNA here is from genome assembly GCA_025585075.1 of Nepenthes mirabilis. Lineage (NCBI taxonomy): Eukaryota > Viridiplantae > Streptophyta > Magnoliopsida > Caryophyllales > Nepenthaceae > Nepenthes > Nepenthes mirabilis. The sequence continues at coordinate 253 of JAODPA010149535.1, forward strand.
CTATAATGGCAATCTCCCAAAATTAGAGCGCATCCCAGAAGGAAGGTTCACAAATTAGCGTGTGATCTATAGAGGACGTCCTAACGGTCACTGCGTGTGGCATCTCCACAGAAGGAACGGAATCCTCATTCCTAACCATTGTAGCCCAAAATGGCACTCGCACCAGTGTTGGGAAATGCAATGATCTCCACAGAAAGCGGGCATCCTATCTCGCCACCTAAAAAGGCAGTAGAGGCCCAGAACTATAGAAGGCTATGGAGACTCACTCCATAGGCATGCTCTCTGGCATACACAAGTTAATAGACACTCTCTAAGCTTTCAAGTATCCCAACTCTCTCTCTTTCTGTTACTAATTCAATACAAAATCAGTAATTAGAGAAACTGCATTTCACAAGTATCAATGACCAAAGCCACTCTTTTCATAAGCGCACTTCTCACCATCATCCTCTAATCCCATCTTAACATTCACTTTTGCATTCACTGCATTTTCCTTCTCACCCTTAGAAGGTTGTTTATTGACTTGAGTATCAAAGTATTTTCAATTGGACGGAATCCCACTATCACCCGACTTCTTATTTGAAGTTGTGGTGTGCAAGATCCCAAGCGTGAATAATAGTGACCGAAATCCGACAAACCAGCTAGACCCAAATTTATTCAAAACTTAGATCTATGATGCATTATTGGCGCCGTCTGTGGGAAAGCTAACAAAAAGCTGACCAACTATATCTCTTGATTCAGTATCATCTGACAAAATGGTGAACACCAGAGCTCAAGTTAGTGTTCTTGCTAGAGAGGCTGCTTCCTTCGACTATGACAACTCAACTGGTAGTCGGGCCTGAGAACAGGTTGCTCCAATCTTCCGGACCATGGTGAAGCAGATGAATAAGATGTCTCAGATACTCTAAATGCTTTGCACGTGCCAAGGTAAGAAGAAGTAGGGGGCTTAATCCTCCACGACCCCCATGCTAGCCTTTAGGTGGGAAGGCTAGAGGAAGAAGAGGCCAACCAAGAAAACCTCGAGGCTGAGCAACTCTCACATCCCACTGCCTTCCATCACCCAGAGCTGCTCAAAACTTGAAAGGTGCTTGGACCACGGGAATTTTGATGAGAGTCCTGAAAGAAGAAATCCTCGACATTCCCAGGATGAATAGAGGTCTCCCATTTAGGAGGGAGCCTCTTGAGTTATCCGATTCATAAGCGGCAGTAGTCGACCGGTGATACGCCACATCACAAAAAGGACAGAGTTGAGGACCTACATCAACTCCGAAAGATCTAGAAACTCCTCCTGGGTGGAGGAAAAAGTTTAAAAAATTTAGAACTAGGTGTTCAAAGACGATGATGAGCATGCAGCTGATCTGAAGAGGTCTCCATTCACTATAGAGATCTAGACCCAATTAATGTTGGCAAAGTTTAAGATGCTAGCCCTGGATCCCTACAATGGTAGCATTGATCTCATGGACCATTTGGATCACTTCCGTACCCCTCTGAGCATCCAGGGTCTAGATAAGGCATCCATGTGCTGATATTTTCCCATGACCTTTTGGGATCTCGCTGATCTCTTCCTGGACCAGTATGCTTCCGGTCACCAGAAAGAAAAGTAGTCATAACACCTTGCCCACATCAAACAGAGGCCGAATGAGAACTTGAGGAGGTTCTTAGGGCGTTTTGCCACTGAGGCAAGAAGGATACCCAAGCTTACCGACAAGGTAAAGCTGAGCAATTAAATTGTGACCGGCCTTATTTTATCGTCAAATATTATCTGTTCCAACTTTCTGACTAGCGTTTGCTCGGCCAAATACTACCGTATGATATATATGATGCATAGTTTCCTGCATTTACCGTTCTAAGTGTTCTGCATGATTCCAACCAAATGATATTTTATATATGTATTTGTAATTGTTGACAACATGAACGTTTTATGAAAAATTTACATGTACCTTATTGAGCTCAGGCTCACTGTTTTCTATTTTCCCTCCTCAGATGAAAATTTAGAACTCGTGCCTGATGAGACGGAGTGATTAGAGCCTATTTGAAGGGTTTGTAAGGATTCAGAAGTACCTTTTGGACGATCGCCACGAAGAAGCAATTAATGTAATGATTTGTTAGAATCGATAAACTTCTGTGATTAGACGTTTATAGCTATATGTATTCGGAAATGAATTTTTATAAAAATGAATGTAAATTCTTCTGTTAGATAATAGATTGACTTCCGCTTTGTGTATAAATCATAGACAGCATCTGTGGTTCTGTGATTTGGAAGGCGCGATTGGCCTGCACCTGGTCACCAAAACTTGGTGTTAGTATCGGGAGATCGATGGCGGATTGCAAAAAAAATCCGTTCTATCACAATTGGTATCAGAGAGATGAGATACTTTAGGAATTGATCGATCAAGATGCGAAAGTATAGGTTTGAATCTTCATTCTAAATCTCTGAAAGAAGTAGGCCAAGGATAACTTAGGCAATTAGAGTCCTTAGAAAACTTGACTTCTAAATTGAGTACAATTTTGTTAAGATTGAAGGGTAATCCCTTTTTCTGAGATCATAATATTGTACCTATTTTGATTTTAGGATGGCTAGTAAAAGAGGAAGAAGAAATTACTATAGTACACCTTATGATCGGGAGGCCGCCTACATAGACTTATTGGAAAGAATGACCACTATGGTAGAATCCATTGAGTATAGGCACATGGCTCCAGTTCCTGCGACTGAACCAGCTCCGGCCATCCTAGCTCCAAACATGTATGATCAATTCAAGGCAGAGCGGGTGCCAGGCTTTTATGGAAAACCCGATCCAGCAGAGTTTGATAGATAGCTTAAGAGGTTGAAGGAAATATTTATAGTAATTAGGTGTACGAATCAGGAGAAGGTCACCTTTGCCGTGTATAAATTGGATGGGGAAGCAGACAACTAGTGGGACATGAGAAAGAGGGTGCTAGGAATGCCTGACAGGATGATCACTTGGGATACGTTCGAAAAAATTTTTTTAGAGAAATATTTTTCATCCAATCTTTGGGACCAAAAGGAGATGGAGTTTATGCGACTAAGGCAAGGAAGCATGATGGTGATGGAGTATGATGCTAAGTTCACCGAGCTGTCCCGATTCTCACATTTCTATATGGAAAACGAATTAAGAAAGGCGAAGAAGTTTCAATAAGGATTGTGGGATGATATTCACAAATAGCTAACCATGTTAAAGCTTAAGACATATGCTGATATATTAGACCGGACGGTCCTTTATGAATAAGAGGTGGAGATAGAGAAATTCTATGCGAAGAGGGCAGCCAGCCGGGCAGGTGTTAGTGGTGGATCTGCTGGGGGATCTTTTGGATCATCCAAAAAGACAAGGACGACTGAGAAGGGAAAGAGTGTTGTGCCAGCTCAATCAATGGCTGATTCTAGGACTTTGGTTGCACACTACTCGTCCTATGGAAAGGTACATCCGGGGTAAACATGCCGCCGGGCAACGGGAGCTTGTTTTATATGTGGACAGCACGACCACTTGATCAAAGATTGTTCGAAACTAAAAGATAGAAAACCTACCGTTTCAGCTAAGGCCTTTGCAATAGTTATTCAGGAGCCAGAGGTATCGCTAAATATCATGGAAGGTATTCTCCCTATTTGTGGCGTTCCTGCATCTATCTTGTTTGACTCTGGGTCTACCCACTCTTTTGTTTCTCCATGGTTTTCATATCATATTGTTACTACTCCTTACATATTGAATTATGAATTATCAGTATGTACCCCTACTGGATTCTCCTAATCACTAATGTTATATATCCTGGATGCGTGGTAGAAGTAAACGAAAGATGTTTGGTTGTGGATTTGATGTTACTAAACATGGAAGGTTTCGACGTGATCCTAGAGATGGATTGGCTGGCTGAGAACCATGCCACCATTGATTGTCTTAGGAAGAAAGTTTATTTTAGTGTTCCTGAGAAGGAAACCTTTTTCTTCCAAGGCATCAAGAAAAAGGAGATACCAGTAATGATCTCGGCTTTACATGCTAAACATCCAGTAAAAAGTGGATGTAAGGCTTACTGGGATTATGCCTGCACCACTGGGAGTCATGAGGTGCCGGTTAAGGACATCCACGTTGTTTACGATTTTGAGGATATATTTTCTGAGAAGTTGCCTGGATTGCCTCCGTATCGGGAGATTGAGTTTGAGATTTCTATCATTTTCGGTATCAGCCCAGTTTCTAGGGCCCCCTATAGAATGGCTCTGGCTAAGTTAAAGGAATTAATGTTACAATTACAGGAGCTGTTGGATAAAGGCTTTATTAGGCCAAGTGTGTCTTCTTGGGGAGTACCAGTTTTATTTATGAGAAAGAAAGATGGGTCATTACGGCTATGTGTTGACTATCGTGAATTAAACAAAGTCACGATTAAGAACAAATATCCTCTGCCGCGTATTGATGATTTGTTTGATCAATTGCAAGGATCCTAGGTATCCTCGAAGATTGATTTGAGATCTGGGTATCATCGATTGAGGATTAAGCCAGAAGATGTGGCCAAAACTGCCTTCCGAACGAGATACGGCCACTATGAGTTCTTTGTTATGCTCTTTGGACTTACAAACGCCCCTGCTGTCTTTATGGACCTAATGAATAGAGTATTCAGGCAGTATCTGGATAAATTTGTGATGGTTTTTATCGATGATATTCTAATCTATTCTAAGAACTATGAGGAACACGAGACCCATTTGAGAATAGTACTCCAAGTGTTGTGTGTGAAAAAGTTATATGCTAAGTTGGAAAAATGTGAGTTCTGGCTAGAAAAAGTGATGTTCTTGGGTCATGTGATTTTTGGTGGTGGTATCTCTGTAGATCCAAAGAAAGTAGAAGTTGTTACTAATTGGAGTAAGCCAACTTCTGTAACAGAGATTAGAAACTTTCTAGGCATGGCAGGTTACTACCGGCGGTTTGTGAAAAACTTTTCGCAAATTGCTATATCCCTGACGCGATTGATGAAAAAGGAAGTCAAATTTTAATGGATTGATGAGTGTGATCAGAATTTTCAGGAGTTGAAGGATCGCCTGACTACTGCTCCAGTATTGATAATTCCAGAAGGATTAGGAGAATATGAGATGTATAGTGATGCCTCCAAAGCGGGCTTAGGATGTGTACTAATGCAGCACGGTAGAATTGTGGCTTATGGATCTAGGCAACTGAAGGTGTATGAGAAGAATTATTTTACTCATGACCTCGAGCTTGCTACTGTTGTCTTTGCTTTAAAAATTTGAAGACATTATCTGTATGGTGAAATGTTCCTTGTGTATTCGGATCATAAAAGTTTGAAGTATTTGTTCTCGCAAAAGGAACTTAACATGAGACAAAGAAGATGGCTTGATTTCTTGAAAGATTATAACTGTGAAAGACAGTATAAGCCAGGAAAGGCCAACATAGTTGCGGATGCATTGAGTCGTCGATCGCGTTATGTGGCACACTTGCAGGTCAAGCAAATGGAGATGTTGGATTACCTAAAATAATGTGATATCCAACGTTATACTAGAGGTAATAGAATACTCATGTCATACCTTCAGATCCAAGCGGAAGTAGTTCGTGAAATTAAAGAGAAGCAGGTGGACGATCCGTTCCTTATGGATGTTGTTAGTGATCTGAGTAAGGAGTCCCGAGCTGATTTTAACGTCTGAACTGATGGTGTGTTGAGATTTAGGGATCGATTATATGTACCGGATGATAGAAGGTTGAAGGAAAAGATTTTGAAGGAGGCTCACTAGTCTTGGTATACGATCCACCCGAGGACGAATAAAATGTATCAGAATCTGAAAAAAATATTCTGGTGAAGGAATATGAAGAGAGAGATCATGGCTTATGTGGAGAGATGCCCGGTACGTCAACAACTGAAGGCTGAGAGGAGGAAGCCTTTTGGATTGTTACAGCCGATGCCAACTCTGAGTTAGAAATGGGAGGACATTGCTCTAGATTTTGTATTAGGTATACCAAGGACTCGTAGGAATCATGATGCCGTTTGGGTTATAGTTGACCGGCTGACAAAGTTAGCCCACTTCTTAACAATCAGAACGATATATTCACGTGATAGATTGTCTCAACTATATGTGAACGATATCGTGATGCTGCATGAAATTCTTGCCTCTATTGTATCTAATAGAGACCCCCATTTTGTCTCAAGGTTTTGGAAGAGTTTGCATAAGAAAATGGGGATTGAATTAAAATTCAGTACTGCTTACAACCCTAAAACAGATAGCCAATCTGAGCGTACTATCCATATTCTTGAGGATATATTGAGGGCTTCTGTATTTAAAATGAAAGGAACTTGGGATACCTACCTAGTACTGGCAGAGTTTGATTATAATAACAGTTATTATAATAGTATCGGTATGACACCTTTTGAGACTCTGTATGGAAGAAAGTGCAGGTCGCCAATTCACTGGGAGGAGACCGGAGATAAAAGGATTTTGGGTCCCAAAATCGTAAAAGAAATGACTAAGAAAATTGAACTGATCCATGATAACTTGAGAGTTACTCAGAGCCGACAGAAAAGTTATACAGATAGGAGGAAAAAATTAAGCTTTGAGATAGGAGATTTCGTCTTTCTGAAGGTCTCACCGTCCGAAGGAACATCACGGTTTGGAGTGAAAGGAAAATTGAAGTCATAATTTGTTAGCCCTTTTGAGATTTTAGAAAGGACCAGAGAAGTGGCATACAGATTAGCACTATCACCAAGTTTGACGGAAGTGTATGATGTGTTCCATGTATCTATACTCCGGAAGTATGTCTATGACCCTACTCACGTGATTGAACTCGAACCATTGGAAATCAACAAAGATTTATCCTATGTCGAGGAACCACTACAAATTTTTGACCGGAAGGAGTAAAGGCTGCGTACGGAGACGGTTCTTGTAGTAAATGTGCTATAGAGGAATCACTTACCTGGGAATGAGAGGAAGAAATTCGAAGCAAGCATCCATACTTGTTTGTTTAAGGTATGTAACCCCATCTAAATTTCGAGGACGAAATTTTTTTTAATAGGGGAAAATTGTGAGATCCCAACTTCAAAAGAAAACTTAAAATCAGAATAAAATATTAAAAGCAAGAATATGATGAACTCCGGAGGCCGAAGTGGCCTTATGCCACTTAAAACCAGAGTAGTTCGTGCTATAGAAGGCCGGACTGCTTGAAATTTGAAATAGATAAAGTTGACCGAAACTTGTAAGGTTGACTAGCTTTTAGAAGGTTGACCGACTTTAGAATATTTACAGGCTTGAGGAAGGGTTGACCGAAAATTGTGATGTTGACCGGATGTTGACCAGCGTCAAAATGTTGACCAACCCAAAGAGTTGACCGGCCTTGAGGAAGGTTTACCGGCCTTGAATAAAAGAAGTGAAACGATGGCCGACCTTGAGCACTGACCAAAGATTTGACCGGAATAAATTAAGGGCAACTAAAGATAAAGACCAACTTTACTAATTAGTTAGAACACAACTATACCCTAACTAAATAAAGTAAGTGAACCACCTCGTTGGCCATTTGAGAAGAAGTACCAAAGTAAATAACTTAGACTACTTACTCCCATCTAACGTCCGAGAAGAAGTACGAGATAGGTAGCTTACCCCACTTACTCCACCTAACGTCTCCTCTATATATATACTCAATTTCGATCAAGGAAATTGGCACGAGCAACCAGCAAGAAGAACAGTAAGTAGTAGAGAAGGAGAGAAAGCTTCCAGTCTGTAAGGGTGGGCGAACGACTGTCAGGCAAGTGTACCCCTTGTTTTTAAGTTCATGGTTTAATGTAAATATATACTCTGTTTTTAACTTTAGAATATTACAAGTATACTTCGGACGATCATCTTCTTAAGTTTAAGAGTGCCCAGCTTTTAAAGTCCATGCTTTGTAAATATACTTCTATCTCTAAGTTCCAGCTTTAAAAACTGACAGTTTTTCCTCCCGATTTAGGTCAAATGCATAAGTTGTATTCTAATTCGAATGCATGTTTTCCACCTTCTACTAAACTCATGTTTAAACTTGAGTACATAAAAATGAAAAAGTAGACCGGCTTATATGACACTTGCATTACTCAAATTTGAAACGGGCCTTATAATATAAGTTGAAATCGGCTTAAGTAAATATCGAAACTGGCCTTATATATTAATTTAAAACCGGCCAAGAATAATTAAAATTAGCCTTGTATTTATAATTTTGAAACTGGCCAAGAATAATTGAAATTGGCTTTATATTACAATTGAAACTGGCATTTACACGGTAATTTCGAAACCGGCCTTGTATCGTATTTTGAAACCGACATTTACACTGTGATTTCAAAATCAGCCTTGTATCGTATTTTAAAATCGGAATTACATGGTAAATTTTGAAACCGGCCTTGTTTCATAATCGAAACTGGCATTTGTATTGTAATTTTGAAACCGGCATTTGTATTATAATTAAAACCAGCATTGTATCATAATCAAAACCGGCATTTGTATTGTAATTTTAAAACTGGCATTTGAATTATGATTTTGAAACCGGTATTGTGTTATAATTGAAACCGGCCTTGTATTAAGGTTGTAACCAATATTTATACTATACTTTTGAAATCGGCATTTACTCTGTGATTTTGAGACTGGCCTTGTATTAAGATTTGAAATCGGCATCTGTACTGAAAATTTGAAACCGGCTTATTATGTGATTTGAAACCGACTTGTGATATGGCCGTTTGGAATGAACAAAGAAAAAAAATACGAACCAGTTTTATGATAAAGATAATAAGTTCAGACCTTAACCTTGAGAGACAAGGTACTTCGGCATGCCTTAGGACCTTAAGGTGATAATCGAGGATAATCGAAGTGAGAGCCGTATTCGAGGCTTTGTACAAGGAGGTAGTGATAGCCGTCCTCGGGGCTTTGTACAATGAGGCAGTGAAAGCCGTACTTAGGACTTTGTACAAGGAGGTAGTGATAGTCGTCATCGGGGTTTTGTACAAGGAGATAGTGAGAACCGTTCTCGGGGCTTTGTATAAGGAGGTATTGCTGTGATTGTGAGGAGATGTATATAATCTATCCTTAATTAAAGCCCCCTTCCGTTAAGCAATAAATAAAAGAAGCTAAATTGTGACTGGCCTTATTTTATGCTCAAATATTATCTGTTCCGACTTTCTGATTAGGTTTTTTTTGGCCAAATATTACCGTATGATATATATGATGCATGATTTCCTACGTTTACCGTTCTAAGTGTTCTGTATGATTCCGACCAAATGATATTCTGTATATGTATTTATAACTGTTGACAGCATGAACATTTTATGGAAAATTTGTATATACCTTGTTGAGTTCAGGCTCACTGTTTTCTATTTTCCCCCCTCAAATAGAAATTTAGAACTCGTACCCAACGAAACGGAGTGATCAGAGCCTATCTGAAGGGTTTGTAAGGATTTAGAAGCACCTTTTGAACGATCGCCACGAAGAAGCAATTAATGTAATGATTTGTTAGAATCGATAAAATTTTGTGATTAGACGTTCATGACTATATGTATTCGGAAATGAATTTTTATGGGAATGAATGTAAATGCTTCCGTTGGATAATAGAATTACTTCCGCTCTGTGTATGAGTCCTAGATGATATCTGTGGTCCTGTGATTTGGAAGGCGCGATCGGCCCGCACCTAGCCACCGAAACTTGGTGTCAGTCCCGGGAGATCGACGGCGGATTGCAAAAAAAAAAAAAAAAAAAATCTGTTCCGTCATAGTTTAATCTTTAAAACAAAACAATCTTCGTTAGTAGAAGTGTCATTTTAAATGAAATAACCCTTCCTATCAAAACTGATCTTTCCACATGCCTTCTGTTCTTCCATTTCCGTTTTCTGAAGCAAATTCCCCTTCTCTTCTTCCATTTCCAGTTCCTTGACTTTCCCACGGCTCTCTCTTCATTTCCTTCTGATCCAATTACTTTCAATCTTAATCCCACATGTTCTCCACAACTCAGAAGATCTTCCAGACCTCTTAAACAGCCTTCCTATACACTCACAAGCATGTATCATTGTCAGTTAGCCTCCAATTATACCGGCAAATTAATCGAATTCTAAATGCATGGGCTCATCTATTTTGTCAGGTAAGCGGTATCCTCTTGATCATTATCTTTATTACTCTAAATTGCCTCATTCCCATCGCATTTCTGCTCTTAATCTCGCTACCCTAAATGAACCAAAAGCCTTTAAGGAGGCATCCAAAAGTCCAGAATGGTGTGAGGCAATGAGAAATCATATTCAAGCAAACTGATGCGAAGTTGGAAAAGGTTTAATCTTTCTTGGATGACTCTTGTGTAGAGATCTCTCCAAAAGCAACACCTGGGCAGGTTTCTCACGGCCACCTCCGTCACTTGAGAAGATGAAGGATATGTATGGTTTGAGAAACTTTAGTGTATCTCTACTGGTGCCAGCGAGAGAAAAAAATTGTGAGAATTATGACCTAATAATGCGACTATAAAGCGGATCAGCGACCTCTACCACTAGTGCCGGATCAACTGATCATCGCCCTTGTATTCGTCTCTTCTGGGTAAACTGCTCAACCATAGGAGAATGCAAGTCCTCTGCTCTGCTATTGATGGATCAACAGGTGGAGCTGGATAAACTTCACCTGCATTTCGATCCGTCTACGTACCAACAGGAGGATCTACCTTTACCAGTAAAACTGAGTCGTCACTAATAAAACTGTTGGGGCCCAATATAAGGCCCCATAAAACACGGCCCAAATAAAGGGCCTAAGTAAGAAAGCATGAAATCGCGTCCATAGACCGAGAAGGCTGCTCGGCCCAAGAGGCCTAAAAATATAGGCTGGCGTCCTGGAGGCCCAGGCCGCGACAAAGGTGCGAGAAGTATTTTCCAAAAGCTCGAGGACACAATAAATAGCAGGTGTCATCCAGGTACGATGACCAGAATGGAAAGACCCGAGGACCCTCCACAAAAGACTAACGATCCTCAGAAAGACAATTTCCGAGAGCGGCCTTCTTCAACGAGTCCGAGGACCCATAAAGAGACAAAGCACGTCACTCACGGAGTCCGAGGACAACTCTCATACATGGCCGAGAACGCCAACTAAGCCGCCTCACCATTACCAAGAAGCACACGCCCTCAAAAAGGCTCTAAACGGCTCCTGAAATATCGTATCAGCAAGACTGGCGTCCCTGGCACGCCATATCTTCAGGACAGACGCCCCTCAAATGGGCTGGCGACAGGTGTCCCTGACACGCCGTACCAGCAAGCAGGGTGGCAGGCACGCCTGATGCACAGCCGGTAGAGCAGGCAGGCGGCCTCCCGGCCGCACGATGGCCGCCACGTGTCATCATCACAACGGCCAAAATTGCCTATAAATACCCAGCAAAACCCCTTTCCTAGGGGTCTTCTCTCCGGTTCATTCTGGACAAAAAGAGAAAGAAGACTTCAACTCTCTTATCCCCTTCTTCCTCTCTTCCAGACAAGAAGGAATAAGAAGGGAGGAAAAACTCCCCAACGAGAGAGAGTGTTAGGGAGAATACTCCCCCAAGAAGCTTGTATTCTGTAAGACTCACGCATATAGTGAAACATTTCTAAAGGCTCAGAGTCTCGTGATTTTTTCTCCCCATTTAAGGAGAAGTTTTTCACGTAAAAATTCAGCCTCAACTTCTCTTCTCCACGTCGTTTACACCGACATTCGTGTTGCTTCGGACCCCCCGGATCCGGGACACAACATTGGCGCCGTCTGTGGTAAACGCAGCAAAAAGCCCAGCGTCTCCCTTCAACACCCGATCTCACATATAAAGACGGGCAGCACTCAGGTTCCTGACAACGCTATGGCTCAGACCATGGCCTCCTACGCCGTCGATCCCACATCGGATAGCTATGCCCGGGGGCTCTCAGCCTCCGCATTTCATCACGGAGATGTCTCATTCCTCCGCCCTGCCAGGAGTTCCCATGATGACCCCAGGGCGCCAAAGAGCCCAGAAGTATGCAACTAGTGGAGTACTGCCATTACCGCTTCCTGCCAAGACCCGGGCACGGCCCCGGAGCAGCAGGAAGCAGCCAACAACTCACAAGTATTCAACAAACAAAAACTCGGCTGCGACCGAGCGGTCCCAGAGGCCGGGCCCTTGAGGTCATCAGAAAAACTCGGCTACGATCGAGCGATCCCAGAGGCCGGGCCCTTGAGGTCATCACAAAAACTCGACTGCGACCGAGCGGTCCCAGTGGCCAGGCCCTTGAGGTCATCACAAAAACTCGGCTGCGACCGAGTGGTCCCAGAGGCCGGGCCCTTGAGGTCATCACGAAAACTCGGCTGCGACCGAGCGGTCCCAGAGGCCGGGCCCCAGAGGTCATCACTTAAAAACTCGGATGCGACCGAGCGGTCCCAGAGGCCGGGTCCCAGAGGTCATCACTTAAAAACTCAGCTGCGACCGAGCGGTCCCAGAGGCCGGGCCCCAGAGGTCATCACTTAAAAACTCGGTTCCGTCCGAGCGGACCAAGAGGTCGATTTTAAAAAACTTGGTTCCATCCGAGCGGCCCAAGAGGTTGAATTCAAAAAATCGGAGCCGTCCGAGCGGCCCCAGAGGTCGAATTCAAAAACTCGGCTTCGACCGAGCGGCCCCAGAGGCCGGGCCGTTGAGGTCATAACAGAAAACTTGGGCGCCCTCCGCAAATGGCCAAGTTCAGAACGCAGACAGACATGCTCTTGCCTGCCCAAAAGTGTCCAAAGCTCCAACACGTAGCAAGAAATCAACCTCTCAGAAGGCGGGACGACTTCATGCCAAGCGGTCGAGGACCTCGAACCTCTTGGCATGGGGGGCTATGTTAGGCCCCAATATAAGGGCCCATAAAACACGGCCCAAATAAATGGCCTAAGTAAGAAAACCTGAAATCGCGTCCACAGACCGAGAAGGCTGCTCGGCCCAAGAGGCCTAAAAATACAGGCTGGCGTCCTGGAGGCCCAGGCCGCGACAAAGGTCCGAGAAGTATTTTCCAAACGCTCGAGGACACAATAAATAGCAGGTGTCATCCAGGTACGAGGATCAGAATGGAAAGACCCGAGGACCCTCCACAAAAGACCAACGATCCTCAGAAAGACAATTTCCGGGATCGGTCTTCTTCAACGAGTCCGAGGACCTATAAAGAGACAAAGCACGTCACTCACGGAGTCTGAGGACAACTCTCATACATGGCCGAGAATGCCAACTAAGCCGCCTCACCATTACCAAGAAGCACACGCCCTCAAAAAAGCTCTAAACGGCTCCTGACACATCGTATCAGCAAGACTGGCGTCCCTGGCACGCCATATCATCAGGACAGACGCCCCTCCAATGGGCCGGCGACAGGTGTCCTTGACACGCCGTACCAGCAGGGAAGGTGGCAGGCACGCCTAATGCACAGCCGGCAGAGCAGGCAGGTGGCCTCCCGGCCGTGCGATGGCCGCCACGTGTCATCATCACAATGGCCAAATTTGCCTATAAATACCCAGCAAAACCCCTTTCCTAGGGGTCTTCTCTCCGGTTCATTCTGGACAAAAGGAGAAAGAAGACTTCAACTCTCTTATCCCCTTCTTCCTCTCTTCCAGACAAGAAGGAATAAGAAGGGAGGAAAAACTCCCCAACGAGAGAGAGTGTTAGGGAGAATACTCCTCCAAGAAGCTTGTATTCTGTAAGACTCACGCATATAGTGAAACATTTCTAAAGGTTCAGAGTCTCGTGGTTTTTCCTCCCCATTTAAGTGAAAGTTTTCCACGTAAAAATTCAGCCTCAACTTCTCTTCTCCACGTCGTTTACACCGACATTCGTGTTGCTTCGGACCCCCCGGATTCGGGACGCAATAAAAACAACAGGACCGATCTTTATCAGTAAAACTGAGTCATCACTAATTTTATCTACTTATATTCAGTAGTAAATCTTTCTCTCCATTGTGTTTTTTCCTCAATGGTTTTTCCAAGTTAACCTGCATCATTACCATCTGTTAATGTCTATGCTCGTAGTTTGTCAAATTTTTTCTTCCGGAAGGAAAAATAACTTCTTGATTTTTCCAGCATATTTAACTTATATCATATATTAAATTAGCCGATTAAATAAGGGAGATTTCTGTTATATGTTACAAGTAATTAAAAGATTTTATAGAAGAAACATATATGTTTATATATTTTTTTTGGGGGGGATCGAGTTATAAAAAAAGAGAGCAAGTGCAATACTCTTAACACCTTTCCACACTGTACAGCTGTTTACTCTTAAAGTTATACTCAATTATATCATCAAATACATTTATTAATCTGCCGTAAATTTGAGTACGACAAAAACTCCAACAGCATCCACCACAGCACGCAAGTGGACAACAAAAATTGCAAAGCTGCCTAATCATCTAAGCAAACATTGCAGAACGAGCAATGCAGCGAACCCCACACTCAATAACCTGCCAGCACGGAATTTCAGCGCCCAAACAAAACCACACCCAGTTCTAAGCCACAACTGCCTTTAGTTCCAGCCAATCGCAAACTAGGCTCCCCCCAACCCAACTTACAGGACGGAACGGACAAGCAGAGAGGCATCAGAAACCAGGCACAGAGCGATCGTCAGCGTCAATCCCAGCAAGTCCTCTGCTCTGCTATTGATGGATCAACAGGTGGAGCTGGATAAACTTCACCTGCATTTCGATCCGTCTACGTACCAACAGGAGGATCTACCTTTACCAGTAAAACTGCCTTTGCCTTCCCCTTACTAGATCAAAATACATAGCCCTATTTGATCTAGATCTAAACCCTTTCCCGGGAAAACAAGTTATGGGTCACCATTTTCGGGCAACAGAAAAAATGGCTGTTGTTTTGCTTCTCTATTTCCAAGCAACCCAATTCCTAT
>JAODPA010149546.1:0-15091 GCA_025585075.1 Nepenthes mirabilis
ACATAATATTTTTTTTAATAATAAATAACACAGCCATTTGATCAAAATTAAACAATTGTTATAAAAAGAATTAAATTAACTCCACATTTAAAAAAGTAGGCTCCACGAATCTGTATAAATAGTAGTGTTCTACATCATCAACATAAAATATCATCCTCTCTCAACTAAAACTTCCAGCTCTTTTGCTTCCTTCTATATATTGTCTTCTTTCTTCGACAGTTCTATACAGCAAACGAGCAAGAATGTGGAGGCTATCGCTGCTCCCTGTGCTGCTTTTACTTTCAAATTTCTTACCTTCTTCTGTTGATGGAATTCCCCAAGTGAAGTGTTTCTTCATATTCGGAGACTCATTGTCAGATAGCGGCAACAACAATGGACTCCAGACGCTGGCTAGGGCTAACTTTCTGCCTTATGGGATCGACTTTCCCGGTGGTCCAACCGGAAGGTTCACCAATGGCCGAACCATCGTCGATCTCATCGGTCTTTCTCTCCTCTTCCCTTTCTTCATTGATTACTTCCCCTTTGTTTTGTTCAAGCTTTTGTGTTAGAGTATTGATCAAAATATTAATACCAGAATCGATATCGATTATAATTATATTAATATCAAACATATTAGAAGAAAAAAATTCTCATAAGTCTAAATTGATAAGATCATACTGACTGATATATCAATAAATATCGAATATATATACCAATAATTTCATTTATGTGTTGATAATAATTTGAACTTGTGTTAGCTTCTTTCAATTGAGAAAACCAATGAACATGTAACGTGTTCGTGAAGTGGCATAATAAAAGAATTGGAGTGATCTTAATCTTACTAGTAAATTTATTTTCCATTTTTTAAGGTGATCACTGCTTTTAATAATTTGCATTCGCTTATCTATGAATGACATGTTTTGGCTTAATTATTTATAAAAATTTATGAGATTTATAATTATTTTTTTAAATTATTAAATTAGCATGTTATTTTTTAANAAGCCGTTGATTTTTAGGTGGATGGTTGCTATTTAATAATTAATTTAAATTAATTTTTAATTTTTTAAAAAAATTATTAAATCAGAACTAACCACTTAAAAATCAATAACCTTAGATTAAGAAAAAAAAACACTCCTTTTCTTTAAATAATGGAGCCCCGTTGGTCCCAGAAGTAGATAATTTGCTAGATAGTGAACAACAAATTTGATATATTAATATATGCTCTTTGATTAATTACCCTAAAAAATTTCTTCATAAATTTTCTTGCTGCAGGGAGGAGGGATTAGCTTTGAAGTGCAGCTACAAAATCACCAATTAACAATTTCAAGCATTTCTCGCTTGCTTGGAGACGAAGCTCCTGGCTACTTGAGTGAATGCCTGTATTCAGTATACATCGGCAGCAACGACTACATGCTCAACTACTTCTCTCCGGGATCCTCCGCGACCAGAAACTACAGCCCCAAGCAGTTCACCAATGACCTTATCGATCAGATTTCCCAGCGGTTGAAGGTAAAAGTAGTCAAAAAATAAGGGCACAAATAATGAAAAAATGAAGTAAAGTTGCCACTGGGTGTTGTAAAGGTCACTCGGCTAACACAATGATTGTTCCTAACAATGCCTTCAGGAGATAATGATGCCTTTATTTGACTGTATTTTATGCTAATAAAATCAAATCAGAGGTTTTAATAATAATAAGATTATGTGAGCCCTAAAAATTGTTATCAGTAAATAATAATTTAGAATTAATAATCTGATATTTGTGGGTTTTATCTGTTATGTTCTATTATGTTATGTTAAATATAACTATGAATGGGTTTTCATTGATATTAGATGAAAGGGCATTGTATTATATCACTAAAACGTTAGTGTACTACAAATTTAAAACGAGGAAAGTAGATGGAAGAAGGGGAAGAGGGAGCAGTTGAGATCTAAACAGGGGGAGAGGGAGAGATGAGAACTTACAGAGCATGTTGAATGAAATTCAAATTTGAGTTTTCTGTCATCTGAGTTGTTGTCCATTGGATGAAATCATAAATTCTTCTGTAACAGTATAAAAGTTGTCATAAACACATCCATTCGTTCAGAACAATTATATTATTCAAATCGCTTTTAAATAATTGTGTTTATCTGAAATGTTTCTAAAGAGATATATTTGTTCAAACTTTATGGACGACTGAATTGCCTAAACTAAGAGTCGACAGGACTGATGAGTCTGAAGGCGGATGGTCCTATGAACAATCATGCCTGATCAAATGTAGCTTAATTTGCTTCTTTTTTTAATGACAGAACTTGTACGAATTGGGAGCCAGAAGGGTCGTCGTGTTCGGTCTGGCTCCTATGGGATGCCTTCCATTGTTCCAAGTAACGGGCAGTTGTGACGATAACATCAACAATTCCATTGAAGATTTCAATAACAAACTCAAAGACCTCGTCAAAAAGTTCAACAAAGAATACCCAGATGCCCAATTCATCTTCGTAGACACTTTCTCCATCACATCTCCTAATCTTTCTTCTCTTGGTATGTATAATCTCTCTGTCTATCTATGTATTTATACAGATAAAGCATATTAATCCAATTATATATGCTTTTTTTTGGTTATTTTATTACTATTTTATTGATTTGTGCAGACCATCATTTGATATAGAGTTTATGTTAGAGTGTAAAATCATTTTTAGGAATGGCCTAATAGGTTATACTTTACGATTTGTTGGTTCTTAAATATGATATGGGAAACTTATCCTCACAAAAATTTAATTTAATAATTTAATTAAAAAAAAGATATCAAAAACATTCACATTTATCATTGACACTTCTTTTGCCTATATTATAAGTATCCAAATCACCTTAGATTTTATTTCCTCATAATATTTTATATATATACAACTTCTAAACGTTTATGATTATCATCATTCCTTATCTTTCAAAACGACCCTCATTTTCTATCGTAATCATTTCTTGGCACACTTTACCGTGCTAGTGAGCTGATACTAACTCCACTCTTCAAGACAAAAAATTAACATTTACATAAGGAGCTTTGTTACCCTATCGAATCATTCTTAAATTTTCATCTAACCAAACCTTAACCTTTGAAATTTTAGGGTTACCTGTCCTTAACCTGCCATGCTGTGGGGTTGGCAACATATACTGCCTTCCAATGTCATCTGCCTGTCAAAACAGGAATGGCTATGCTTACTGGGACGACGCTCACCCAACCGAGGCTGCAAATAGAGTGGTGGCCAATCGTGCTTACAAAGCCCAGCATCCCAATGACACATATCCAACGGATATCAGCCACCTGGTGCAATCTCCTGAACCGTCAATTACATCCAACGGCGGAGGGGCCAAAGCGCTGAGCTATGGAACGTCTGTGATGATTTCCCTGGTGCTGATGTGTGTTATCGTTTTCATTATGTAGTATCGAAGTTTACTTAGTTTTTATTGGGGGTTGTTGATCAGCTGATGAACTAGACTTACGAAGATCTAGCTCCAGTTGTAACCTTCTTCAGTGAATGCTGGTTCGTAATTTGATCTGCTTTTAATTATTTATGAGTGTTTATAATATAAAAATTAAGTTTATGTTATAGATTTATGAGTTTATGCAACTGCTGTATTGAAGTAGTTACATTTTTCCAATATAAAAATAGTTAAAAAAAGCCATCTTTCTATTCTAAATGCTATTCATAATACATATTCATATTTCTAAGGCAAATTTTTGTGTAAAGTACTTGTTGATGCGATTATTCCGTGCTCTTTGTGCTTGCTTTAAGCCATATAAAGCCTAATTTAAAAATCAATACTTTATCATCATGATCTTTGATCAGATAATTTTACATAGCTATTATTTCTAAATATTAGCAAATGATAAGCATTTATCTTTCTCTCACTCTATCTCTTAAGGAGTTTTTATCCCATAGTCTTCTCGATAGACATCAATTAGATAAGTACACTCCACAATCAACCGTTCTGCACCTCTACAAAGGACAAGCACTACACCTTCTCCAAAGTAGATGATATCTCGAAACAAAATATAGCATCTACTTCGGTACAATATGTCTTTATATATAAGACACTCATTAAAATAGCATCAGAAAGAAGACTAATTGCGAAAGCATTCTATTGGGTCGATATTGACACTTACAGTCAAAAGCTAGGGGAACGAATGGGATAAAATATCCCAATAGCCCTGTCCATAAACGATGGATACTAGACGCTATACATATCTAGATTTAAGTATTATAGTTTTTTTTTTAAAATCTTTATATTATTAATACAGTCTTTTATTTTTTTCTATTTATAAGACTTCTAAGAATATGAGAAGATGATTATATAATGAGGACGTAAGATGAAGAAACTTAAAAATTAGAATCATATTTACTTTGCCTTGATCTTGGCAAAAGTATAGGATTTATCTTCCAAGACATATATCAAACAAATGAGGAATTATATTTTATTTTATCAACAATGCCGATAACTAGCAAAGGAGCTGAAACTCAAACTCATAACAAGCTCAGATTCACATCTGCAATGATCAGCGTATAACGAAACCTAAAAATTGATAAATGATCCAATTTGAGTAGTTCTACGAAACAGTACCTTATGCCACATGCAACCTCTCATTCATTTTCCTCATCCAAAGAATCATTTTCAGTATCCCTGAGAAAAATGACTACATTAAGAAAATGTCTAATATTTCATACAGTGAATCCATTCTGTTAGAGACATCTGTCTAATTGGCATATTCCGTGACCATATGTATTATAGTATCGATGTCGGATTGTGGGTTGTCGGTTTAAAGTCCGTTCTATCCTGTCCACCCTCCAGTCGCTCGAGCCCGTCCGAAGTCTCCGCGCCCGCCTGGCGCTCGATACCCACTCGAGCCTAAAATTCAGAATGTACCTGGCTCGCCTAGTGCTCGATACATGCTTGAGCCAAAAATCCAGACTGATGCCCGCTCGCTGCTCGCCTTCTAGCCACTCGAGCGCACTCAGGGTTTCTCACGAAACCCTCCGTGCGCTCGAGTGCCGGTACAACGAGCAAATTTTTAAACGAAAATTTGAAGCCCTCTATAAATACTAGGCTTATGTTTTTGGAACCCTAAGGACTATTGATAGAATATGTTCGTGCCTCCTTTGAGAAGAAAGCCTCTTATGCTCCATTGTCATTGCTCCTCTTGAGAAAATAGAACCTCACAAGATTGCTCTTCATGTTCAAACAAGTTTTCTCACCAACCTTCTTTAACCATTGAAACACTGCCTTCTACCTTAGTTGGAGATGTTAGTTTGTGAAGAATGAGACTCGATCGTGATTGGCAATTCAAGTGGTTCGAGGAAAGATTGACGAGAAGACCGGAAGGTGTCCGGTTCCGTTGCCGCGGGCAAATCCAAGAAGTTCCTTGGTTGGGATCACGTGACAGGAGTAAGTCGGTTAGGTTAGCGCGTCGTTACCACCCGGTCTGTAAGTTGATTTTCATAGTGCATTGCTTCCCTGGCCGTTGAAGCCCGGAGTATTTTTCTCGATTACCGTGGGTATCGAGTTTTCACTTCGTCACCAAAAATCGTGTCTTTATCATTATTGCTCGTCGTTATTTGTATTGTGCATGCTTGTTATCTCATTAGTATCTAGTACTAAATATCCTTTACGTGTACTGGATATTTATTATTATATACTGCTTCCGCTATACCTTTAACGGAGTCGAAACTTGAGTGTATCTCGTTAGCACAAAACGTGCGTTTTCAATTGGTATCAGAGACTTATCCCGATCCGCGACCCCCAATCTAGATGTATACGAGTGGATCGCTCTCCGTTCCTCCCTTCTTTGATGGGAGTAACTATGCCTATTGGAAGGTCTGGATGAGAGCCTTCCTAAAATCTCTAGATGAGCGTATTTGGACAAGTACCCAAGTTGGGTGGACTCCACCCACTAGTTCCAGTGGTAACGAACCAAAAGTCTTATCTTCATGGACCAAAGAGGAACTTGATGCATGTAATTGGAACAGTAAGGGGCTAAATGCGATTTTTATGGCTGTATCTCCCGATGAATTTAAACGAATTTTAATGTGTGAGACTTCTAAAGATGCGTGAGACATCTTAAAAATTACTCATGAAGGCACAAAACTTGTTAAAAATTTAAAATTATAAATACTCACCACTAGATTTGAAGAAATAAAAATGAAAGATGATGAGACCTTTGATGAATCCAATGCTAAATTAAATGATATTGTAAATTTCATATTTAATTTAGGAGAACGAATCCCAAAAAATAGGATTGTTAAAAAAGCTCTACGATCTTTACCTGAACGATTTAGACCCAAAGTGACTACAATTGAATAGAGCAAAGATTTAGACAAATTAAAAATTGAAGAACTTGTAGGGTCCCTATAAACTTATGAGCATACATTACCACAATCAAAGAAGAATAAATCACTTGCTCTAAAATCAAGTAGTGAAGAGCAAAATCGAGATTCTGATAAAGAATCGTGTAGCGATGGCGAATTTTCCTCATTTGTTAAGAATTTTAAAAAGTTTTTAAAGACAAATAAATCTTCCTCGAACAAATCTGATGACAAACGTTTACCTAAATTTGAGAAGAAAAATCGACGTGAACATAAGGACTCCAAATTGAAAACTTCCCAAGGAGTTCAATACCATGAGTGTAAAGATTTTGGTCACTATCGTGCTGAATGTCCTAACTTTAAATACCAACAAGGTCAAGCCTTCAAAGCTAATATGACATTAAGTGATGACGAAGAAAAAGAGGGTGAAAAATGTTCTAAAGATGGCCCTGTCAAGTACATGGCCTTTATGACCTCCATGTGTGGCAATTCAGTAGAAAACATTAATCAATCTGATGACTCTGTGGATGAATCTGAAGCTAAATTTGATGGCCTTCAAGAAGCATATGACAAATTATTTAGGGAATACTTAAAAGTAAAGAAACAAAATAAAACTTTAAACAGTAAGGTCATTGAGTTGGAACAAGAAAAATTAGTTCAACAATCCGAGTTAGATTCTAAAATCCAAGAAATTGAGATTCTGAAAGTCTCATTTATTAAGCAAATAACAACTTTAGAATCTGAACTTGAGGCGTCACGAAAAGATTTGAAACAATTCTTAAATGGGTTCACAAAATTAGATCATATGCTCGGGTTAGAAAAAAAATTGGTGGAAATAAACAGGGGTTCGGGTATGCTGCGGATATTGTCCAACATTGTCTACAACCTAAAACTGTATTTGTTCTCGCCACAAAAATGCCACACCAACACTCTTACAAATCCAAACTCACTAAGCAACCGACTCGATGTGTGAAAAATAGTGTTCACTCCCATCATTTGACCAACTTATATAGCCTCAAAGATAGGGACAATTCCCCAAAGTTTGTGCCTACCTGTTATGCGTGTGGTAAAGTTGGTCACATTCGTCCTCGTTGCTACACTATGAATTTTTTGTACAACCAAAGACCAGGGCTAAAAACGCATAAACTTGTTGATCATATTCAGACATTAAATGAACAAGTAAAAAAATTGAATGCCAAAATGCATTCAGTGAGACAAGTTTGGGTTAAGAAAAGTAAGTTATATTACCCCTTGGCCATTCGTGACAAAAAGGGGGAGACTTGATTCCTTTTGATAGGAGGCATTTTGGAGAGCTTTGTTATTTCTGTTTAAAGGAGGAGATCTAGGTTTATTTTGGTGCATGCTGATAGGGGAAGCTTAGGCGATTGTTAGGGGGAGCTTTGCTATTGATGTTATCATTGATGTTATCTGTTGACTTGTTATGTAAGATATCTACCCTTTCTATTACACTTTAGTACTGCATGTATCTTAGTCTTATTCCTATTATTACATGCTGTATCTCTTATTGCCTACATCTTTGTTGTTGGTACTAACCCTGCTTGACCAGGTAACTCTGTTACACTGACGCAACTGTCATTAGATTACATCGACACCGCAGTACTAGTGTAGTTATTTTTACATTTTTTTTGTATTTCACTAGGCGTAGATTGGGCTCTATCTCGGTGGTGTCTGAACCCGTGATTCACTTGTATTTTTTATTTTCAGAGTTTTGTCACGGAATTGCCAAAGGGAAAGATTGTTAGAGACATCTGTCTAATTGGCATATTCCGTGACAATATGTATTATAGTATCGATGTCGGGTTGTGGATTGTCGGTTTAAAGTCCGTTCTGTCCGATCCGCCCTCCAGTCGCTCGACCCCGTTCGAAGTCTCCGCGCCCGCCTGGCGCTCGATACCCACTCAAGTCTAAAATTCAGAATGTACCCGACTCGCCTAGCGCTCGATACCAACTCGAGCTAAAAATCCAGATTGGTGCCCACTCGCTGCTCGCCTTCTAGCCGCTCGAGCGCACTCATTTTGCTTATGAGTGGTCACCAAAAATCAGGCATTTTATTATTGTTTATGATCTTTTATATTTGGCATGCTTGCAATTATCATTAGCATATAGAAATAAATATTCTTTACGTGTATTGAATATTTAATTTTTACTAATTTTGCTATTTTTACCGGGGTCAAAACTTGATTGTAAAATTTAGGACAAAAAGTCCTTTTTAAATTGGTATCAGAGACTTACCCCGATCTACGACCCCGATCTAGATGCATAATAGTCAATCTTTGTCCGTTTCTCCCTTCTTTGATGGGAGTAACTATTCCTATTGGAAGGTCCGAATGAGAGCCTTTTTTAATCAATGAATCAGCGTGTATGGGCCAGTACTCAAATTGGGTGGACTATACCCAGGAGTGGTGTTGAACCAAAAGTTCTATCTTTGTGATTAAAAGAAGAAATTGGTGCTAATAACTGGAATAGTAACGGATTACATGCTATTTTTATGGTTGTATCTTTCGATGAGTTTAAATGCATTTTAATGTACGAAACCTCTAAAGATATGTGAGACATTCTTGAAATCACTCATGAAGGTACTAAATTGGTTAAAAATTTAAAATTGTAAATGCTCACTTCTAGATTTGAAAAAATACGAATGAAAGATAACGGAATATTTGATGAATTTTATGCGCAATCAAATGATATTATAAATTTTACATTTAATTTAGGAGAATACCGTTATTGAAGAAAGTAAAGATTTAGATAAATTAAAAATAGAAGAACTTGTATGGTCCATTCAAACTTATGAGCACACACTACCACAGTCAAGAAATAATAAATCAATTGCTCTAAAATTAAGTACGGAAGAAAGAAATCGGGATTCCAATAAAGAATCGTATAGCGATGACAATTTTTTCTTATTTGTTAAGAATTTTACAAAATTTTTGAAGATAAACAAATCTTCATCAAACAAATTTGATATAGATTTAAAACGTTCACCTAAATTTGAGAAGAAAAAATGACGGGAACTCAAGGACTTCAAATCAAAAAATACTCAATGAGTTCAACGCCATGAGTGTGAAAGGTTTGGCCACTATGAGGCTGAATGCGCAAACCTTAAATGCCAACAAGGTCGGGCTTTTAAAGCTAATGTGATATTAAGCGATGACGAAGAAAAAGAGGTTGAAAAATATTCTGAATATGGCATTGTCAAGTACATGACCTTTATGACCTCAATGTGTGGCAACTCAGTAGAAAACTTTAATCAATCTGATAACTCTGAGGATGAGTTGGAAGTTAAATTTGATGGACTTCAAGAAATATATGATAAACTGTTTATGAAATATTTAAAAATAAAGAAACTAAATAGAACCTTAAATAGTAGGGTCATAGATTTAGAAAAAGAAAAATTAGCTCAAAAATTCGAGTTAGATACTAAAGTTCAAGAAGTTGAAAATCTAAAGAACTCATTTACTAAACAAATCACAACTCTAGAATCTGAAATTGAGGCTACTAGAAATGATTTGAAATAATTTTTAAATGTGTCTAAAAAATTACATCATATGCTCGAGTTGAAAAAAATTAGTGAAAATAAATAGGGTTTGGGGTATGTTGAGAACATTCCCCAAAATGGCATGAAACCTAAAACTATTTTCATTCCCACCACAAAAATTTCACACCACAACGCTAGAACATTCAAAATCAGTAAGCAAATGCATCGACGTGTGGATAACATATTTAACTCAAATCATTTGGCTGATCCATATAGCAAAAAAATCATGAACAAACCCACCAAGTTTCTGCCAGCTTGTCATGCTTGTGGAAAGATTGGCCACATTCGTCCCCACTGCTACACCATAAATTTTTCATACAACCAAAGATAATGGTTAAAAATGAATAAACTTGTTGATCATATTCAGAAATTAAATAAACATGTAAAAATATTGAATGAGAAAGTGAATTCAGTGAGACAAGTATGGGTTAAGAAAAGTGAGCTTCATTACCCCTTGGCCATTACTGACAAAAAAGGGGAGACCTGTTTCACTTTAATAGGAAAAAATTAGAGGAGATGTGATTATTTATGTTAGGGGGAGCCTTGTTATTTTTGTGAGGGAGAGTTCTTCTTAGATTTTCGTACTACTTGTATTTGATTCATTTTACTACTGCATGTTGGTTGTCTTCGTCTAGTGTTACCGTTTTTATTATGACATATTATATTATGCATTGTTGGTACCTACCCTGTTTGACCAGACAATTCAATTACAATATTATCACGGCAGTCACACTATCGACACAACAGTGCTAGTGTAGATTTTTTCATCTATTGTTGTATCATTTATATTTCTCACTAGACGTAAATTTTTATGTACACAGGTTCTATCTCAGTGGTGTCTGAACCCATGCTTTACTTGTATTTTTTTACTTTATATATTTTGTCACGGAATTACCAAAGGGGGAGATTGTTCGGTTAATTTTTATGATTATTATATTCCGTAACCCTATGTGATTGTGTGTCGATGTCGGGTTGTGTTTCGTCGAAATATATTTCCGTACCTGTCCTTTCCAACTTTCAGGAATATTGTGCCTGCCGTGAGCTCGCTATGAGCTCGAGCCCAAAATCCAGAAGCCCTATACTCGCCGCGAGCTCGAGCCCAAAATCCAGAAGCCCTATGCTCGCTGTGTGCTCGCCACAAGCTTGAGCCCAAAATCCAGCAACCCCCGGCTCATTGCGTGCCTCCACCGCGCTCAAGCGCGCCGAGGGTTTCACGTGAAACCTTAAATGCGCTCGCCACGGGTTCAAGCGCCGTGGTAACGGGTAACTTTTTTGAATGCATTTTTCGATCCATTTGTAAATATACATCTATAATCACTTACCTAACTCTTAATTGATATTTTTGGAGCCGTCTCACTTGAGAGAAAATCATTTCCCACTCCATTAAACGTGTTCTAATTGAGAAAATCGATCTTTTCTTATTGTTTTTCATGTGCTAACGATTTTCTCACCACTTTCTCTTTATCAATCTATCATATTTACCCTTCTACCTTCGTTGGTGACGTCGATATGTTGAAGAAGGGGATTCAGTCATGTGTGACAATTCAAGTAGCAAGAGAGGAAAGATTGATATGAAAATCGAAATGCGTCCGGTTCCGTTGCCGTGAGCAAATCCAAGGAATTCCTTGATAGAAATCATAAGACGCGAGTAAGTCAGCTAGATTAGCACGTCGTTACTACCCGATCTGTAAGTTGATTTTCATAGTGCATTTTTTCCCTAACCGTTAAAACTCGGAGAGTTTTTCTCGATTACTGTGGATATCGAGTTTTTTCTTCGTCACAAAAAATTGGACATTTTATTATTATTTATGATCTTTTATATTTTACATGCTTGTCATTATCGTTAGCATATAGAAATAAATATTCTTTACGTGTATTAAATATTTAATTTTTACTACTTTCGCTATTTTTATCGGGGTCAAAATTTAATTATAAAATTTAGGACAAAAAGTCCTTTTTCACAAACAAATATCGATAATAAAGAAGAAAAAATAATCCTTGGATATGAGACCTTTACGTCGATATCATGACCAAATCCTATAAATAATAAAGATTACAAACACAAGACTCAAAAAACAAATGCCACACATTCGTGGCTCCGACACCAACACAAATATCAACGTCGACGTCAGACTTGGTTAAGGATGAATGTCTACCAAAGATTAATCGAACAAATATATACAGATCCAATAATATATTGCAGAAATAAAAACATATCCATAACAACTTCCTCTATAACCTGTATAATGTGAAACATCTTGTTTCACTTTCACAAAATAATTTAACACAAAAATAACAACCATATCCATGATCAAATTCAAAACCGACAGCTCTTGACAACACAAAAATATTACACAGGCTAACAATATCACCCGAAAATTCATAATATATAAAAAATCATGCCCGAAATTGATCTAACCTGTCTACAATAAATAAAATTGCCTAAACTTATCCAAAATACAATAATACATCAACAATAAAAATAAACAAGCCTAATATCTTCTAAATATTCAATATTGCTCATTGGGTAAGGATTTCTGCATCTCCTACTCATCTGAAGGTTAGTAAAAATGGTAAAAAAATGAACCAATTACTCAATAAGGCACAATATATAGAGGAACATGTATACTTTTAATTTAAATATATATCAGAAGGGAAATAAGAATTGTGATTGAGTGTAAAGGTTTAAACATGTACAAAAACTTTTATGATGCATATCCGATTTTCTTAACTTTATACTTAGCCAAAAACATACTTAAATCTAACTTTTCTTTAGGGACTAGAACCAATAGGCCTTACCAACTAAATGGACGGATATATCAAAATAAGGATTTTGTATACTTTGACACAATGTAAGACCTCACGCTCCTATTCAACACCCAAATGTAGGTAGTCTATATATCTTCCTTCTCTTTCCCCCATGATTATAAAGGGACAATTTATCGATATACTACTACACTATCGTAAGGCATGCCAGAGAATATTACTCGCTAAACGATCCTTTGTCTAATTTTTTAACTTATCTTAGGAAAAACTCTACACAACTTTATATCACTTAATTCTCGCCCTTGAAGAACGGTTCATAACTTTTAATAAATTGTAGAGTTCCCTTTCATACTTTCACAGTTCTTTTCAATGCATATAACTTATTTCTTGTCATACGGTATTCGCATAATTTTAAATGCATGCATAAATTGACATGGAGCTTAGAGAAAGCCAGGAAAAGTTTATCACATTGTACAAAATAGAAATTTTATAATTTTTAGACTATAAATTTTACATACAAGATACCCAACATAATTTTTCGAACATATAGAGCAACATATACAAAACACATGTGATATAACATCAAATAAGTAAAAATGAACACATTTATAAGGATAGGGTTCTGGTTTTCAAAGCTACGCTTCACATAGACTCAAAAAACACAAGAGAAAATTACATGCGTGGGGTTAGGGTTTCCAATTTACACAATACTTCATAAAAATTTCAAAATCGGAAGAAAAATCAATATATATGCACATTTAATACATGAATATTTTAAAATTTAAACTTAAACGAGCATTTAAATAAAAATACCCGAAAAATGGTAAAAAATGAGTAACAATAGAAAGAAAAGTATGTGAGTACATTTACCTCGACCCAATTTATAAGTTTTTCAACTAACTCCACCCCAGAAACAAACTCGAGAGTTTCGATCTCCTCTTCTCTCTCTTTACCGTCGCGCTCTCTCTCTCTCCTCTCTTTCCTCTTCATTGTAAAATGATGGAAAAAGTTGAGCATGCGGGTTAAATACCCAGATTGGCACTTGAACATTAGTCAGGTGCCCCTCAAGCGCAGCACCACTAGGTTGTGTGCTCGAGCGCACTTCAAGCGCGAGGGCTCTATTTTCTGGGCTCGAGTGTGCATCAGGCCTACTTTAGGCCCAGTCAGGTTCAAGCCCACTTCAAGCACGTGTTAGGCTCAGATTTAATCTGTCCAATTTTTTACTTCTTTAACCTAATTTTTCGTATCCATTAATTTCAATTTTAATTATATTATCTTTTTTTAACCATAATTATTATAAATTAAAGACACGAACCTTACAATTTTGCCCTCCTCATAAAATTTCATCCTCTAAATTTAAACCGAAATCAGATACCTTAATGGAGAAACAAATGCGAGTACTTGCTCTGAATTTCATCTTCCTACTCCCACGTAGCTTCCTCGAAAGAGTAATTCCTCCCCAAAATCTTGACTAATGGGATAGTCTTCGTTTGAAACACTTGGTCTCTACAGCCCAAAATCTGAACCGCTTCCTCAACATATGACAAATTCTCGCTTATCCTGAACGGTTCAAATTCGATAATGTGAGACAGATCATGAACGTACTTCAGAAGTATTGATATATGGAATACATTATACACTTCGACCAGGTGAGATGGCAAAACTAATCAGTAGACTACTTCATCAATCTTTCAAGATTTCAAAAGGTCTAGCAAACCTTGTTTTCAACTTTCATTTCATCCCAAATCTCAAAATCCCCTTAGACGGTGATATCTTTAGAAACACAAAGTTGCCATCTTCAAGTGAAGTCGGGTCTTATATATTTAGTTTGCCACACCCAAATTTTAAGATTTAACATTATTTATTAAATTTATTAAAAACTTTAAATTTTAAAAATAATAATTAATTAAACCTATTAAATTTTAAATTTTGACAGAATTACACACAAACATTACACGGAAAACATCACATACTTAAAAAAGTGGCAACTATGACATCGCTCGATGCTCCAAGGAGTTTTGTAACATTTGAATTGAGACAACTTGCAAGAAGACAATAATTAGCTTGTTGTTTGGTAACTAAATGGAGTAAAGAAATACATCCATGTTGAATTAATGATGCCCCACCTAACTTCACTTGAGGAGGCCTAATCTCTACGAGCAGTTATACCCCTTGTTGGTGAGCAGATCTCGACTTAGATGAGTGAGTCCTTCATACGATTACCAAATGTCAGTTATTCCTTCTGATGGATGAGTAATGCCCTTCTTTCTATCACATAACTTAGATTATCAATTATCTCAATAGACACTAGGTTTTTGTTCATTGACGTCGGTCTATATTATACATAAAGATAATCAATTTAGTTCTTGTGATTGGCATCTGTTATAGATTTCTTACCATATTTTCCACAGGTTCATATTGTTTATTGCTTCTCACGACACAGCCCATATATATATA
>JAODPA010149557.1:0-15090 GCA_025585075.1 Nepenthes mirabilis
AACATTTATAAATATTATGATTTTTTTTATCAAAGCTTTTGACTTGACAAACAAGCAGTTCCATCCCAAAGTGGGCAACCACACTGGTTCAATGTTGATGGCTCCGAAGTGCAAGAGCTTAATTTTTCAATTTTTTTTAAACAAAATTGAGAGCGTGATCTAACCACAACGAGCAGACTACAAACACCTTACTCACCAAAAAAACTAAAAGAAAGGAAAAAAGAAAGAGACAGAATGTCCTGTTCAAATCCAATCTCGAGACATCAACCGCATTTTGGGAATGTCGATGCTGCAACTCTCTTCAATGCTTCGGATGCTTTCAGGAGGTCGGATTCCGAATGGGCAGCAGATACGAACAATTTGATTCCAACGGGTAGAGGGCACTTGTCGAGGATGGACCTTTTGGAGGTGACCACAAAGACGGAATCCTCCTTCAACACCTGCAAAATGAATGAAGGGCGGTCAGCCCGTCGAGCATAATGTCCATGGAGAGAGATAAGCCGACGACTAGGGTGAGGATGTCAAGAAGATAAAATGAGGAAACAATGTTTACAGCAACTGAGGCTTAAACACTTAAAAAATATGTCAAATAAAGTACCAGTGAGAAACCTCGAATTAGTTGTAATTGACAAAAAGCAAAGAAGAGGCGGGCCAACAAAATTTTGAAATTGAGATGATAAAAATAATGTAAGTTGCCTTAACTTGTGGAAGATATTATATTAAATTAAGTAGAATGATACAAGTAGATTTATATAGTCGACCCTACTTAGTATAAATTAATGCTTTTTCACCGTGTAAGCCAATGACTGACCCGATCGGCAATATCTTCGAGCAATTGGAGGTCACTCTTCAAGGAGCCTGTGGAATTCTTTAGCCTTAGGAACACAATTGGAGAACGAGGATTGCTTGCAATTTCGAGCCCTTGTAAGTCTGACAATCCTGCAATTATTATGAACATCATTAAATTTGCTAGGACTGATATGCCAGATGACTGCTTCCATAAAATGAAAAACATAAGCACCGTCAACAACACAGGAGAGATAGCATGACGATACATTTACACACAACTTCGGTCCCAAAGACATGCAATAAGGCCGTAATAGTCAAGTAGAAGGGAGAAATTTTGATCTATACACTTGTTACAGTAAAGATTGTAATGTTACAGAAATCATTATCGCAAGACATGCCGGCAGGAAAAGTTGCAATTCCAGTAACTTGGCAAAGTGGCCAAAATAAGGGCAATACCAATAACTTGGCAAAGTGGTCAAAATAAGCACTAATTGATCTTGCAACCGATATAAAACTCGGCAAGCATGCCAAAAGAACATATGAAAACTCTCAAATGTTGAATATAAACACTAAAGCATCCAAAGGGGCTCAAATGGAATTAGCACATGATATTCTCACTTTTGACACTCGTATAGCAGGCCAACAATTCCATAACAATAATTTGGTCCCTTGTCCAAATCACTGCACATAATGCAAGACCTAGGACATACCCTTACAGCGATGATCTCTATGCATAATCTTCAAGATGCATCTGTGCATACTAATACAATCATAAAACCTGCTCAGCAAAAATACGAGAGAGAGAGAGAGATCAAAATACCTGCCCATAATACAGCTATATTTTCCTTCAATTTTGTGATAAGGGATGGATTTTCTTCAAGGACATCAATGGCAGAAATTGCAGCACGTGCAAGGTATGGAGGCAGAGAAGCAGAAAAGACATAAGCAGAGCTGCTCAGTCGCTGCAAAGCGGTGGAGGACAAAGCAAAGAGACAGTATAGCTTCAGTCTTTCCTTTAATATTATAAGATATTTTAGCAATGTTTAAATCATTTGGCATGAGAAAGTAGAATTGATTTTGCCAAATAGACCTTAGTAGGGCTGGTCAGGTCTCAAGTTCAATACTTCCTGGTTTAACCTTACATATCTTAAAAAGAAAGTTAGAGCGAAATTGCAGTAAAAGAAAATCATGACAGAAAGACTACGACAGCAATAGTAACAAGAAAGATTTAAATCCAACTATCTGCGCTAGCCCATATAAATGCTTTTTAGAGCTTATAATTCAGTGGAACAGAACTGCAGGAAACAAATAGGTTCATCTTTTACAGATATTAGATTGTTGGTACGTTTTTCATACTTGGTGATCAATGATTCTTGCATTTCCAGTGCAGAAACCACCTTCTGCTGCTAAGGCATGTCCCATTGCAGCAGTCACAATGTCAATTTTCTCAATCTGCAACCACGGTTGTATGAGAAAAAAAAAATGGTGGCAAAATATGATTTCAAATCCAAAATGATTATGTACATACAGGAATCCCGTGGTACTCAGCAAGACCTTTTCCTGAACGACCAAGAACACCAAATGAGTTGCTCTCATCCACCAAAACACGGAAGAGATATTTCTCTTTCAGTCTAATGATGTCATCCAATGGAGCAATTTGACCAGAATTCTGCCATTTAAAAAAGTAATTAAAATCAAGACTCAGATCCCGAACGCAGGTACCGGTCCCAAATAACACAAATTTTTGTGTCTATTTTTCTCCCGTATTAACTTTTAACAAGATAGTGTTGGAAATTAATAGCTTCAAGAAATGCACTAGGGAATGAAAATTTTGATTAATTGATATATTCATGATAAAAAATGGACAATCATTTTGAGATATATCAATCTGACAAGTGTGACAGGCAGTATCTGATGAACATAGAGATATGGAAACAATGAATATTGACACCAAAAGATAAATTACATCTCCCCCTTTTGATCCCCAAAAAATATAATTTTGTAGAAAGGGCACGAAAAAACCCAGTCAGACGTTTCTAGCAACAGGGCAAGTCACATCTCTCGGAATAATAGAAAATTATCATAGCTAGCTTTAGTTTAAATGCATGATTTATCAACTTATCCACTCTTCCTCTTTGTTTCTTTTCCATTTTTCTCTTACGGGGGTTAAGAGTCAAAATAAATACCTGGTATACAGCTTCAATCATAATGTAACGTCGCATCTTCTTAGCCCTCTTGTTTTCAAGAGTAATCTTCTCTAGCTGGCTTTGCAAGGATGCCATATCATTGTGCTTAAAATACACGATTGTGCTTCTGGAGAGGTAAAGACCATTCTGTATACCCCAATGAACACCCTCATCCCTGGAAAAGCACCCGTAAAAAAAATATCTTAATGGTTAGATATCAGATCCTTCAAATCAACAATCCAAGTTATGCAAAGTCAAATCCAAACTGTAAAAGGATTGTGATAGCTGGGCCAAGAGCTGCTCCTGACACCAACCTTAAATAGAACCCAAGAATAATACACACACACGGTTGGCAAATCCACAGGATGCGCACCATAAAATTAGAAAGCCTGAAGTCAAAACTCTAGCCATATTTCCAAAACTTTGATCAAACACGAATGGGATGCCAACAAGGCTAATCCAGGTAAGGCCTAATTGCTATCTTAGCTTAGAAAGGGGTCCCAGTGGTGGGTTTGGGCCAAAGAATAAGGAGATGAAGGGGGAAAAGGAAAACAAAATACAGAATGAAAGCAAAGGAAACAGTGATGGCAGCACTGGCAGGGTCTAAACTCATGAATGATGGTTTCCTATTGCATTTGCAATGATGAACTGGGAATGTCATGACATGTATAGTTCTTTGATAGGAGTTTCACCGTATTTAGAAGCAAAGTTACTAGCATAAACATCTGGATATCTGGAGATATGAAATATAAACGTTTATTGATCCCAAATTGGAGCATAATTTAGCAAATCAGGGAGGAAAACAGACCGCCAAATAAGAAAACAAAAAAAAAAAAAGCGCAAATTGCATGTTTTGGAATTGCTCGATTTTGAAGTTCATGTCACCAAGCATCCTGGTTCAGTTTACTACGCATTGGGTCTGTAACTGGGTCCAAACTTTTGGACCTTAATTTTGTACATCAGCTTTTGATTTGCGTATTTTGGGAGTCCTACCGAACCCAACCCAACTGTATACATATGTATGTAATCACTAATGGAACTATCAACCGATATGTATTAACATGGCCCCCTTTAATACCGAGATTTCTTGATATTGATATATATTATCCGATATGTCCATGACTGATACTAATATTGATATTTTCATCTATTTCTATAATAAATATTATATATGTTTAAAGGAAACTCTAGCAATTCTCATTTTCACATTGCTAATTGATATTGTTCAATTGAAGTTTTGTACAACGACATTCCCTATGAAGTTTGCGTGGCTTGTGCAAATTATCAATTTTAGGCAAAACATTTTATAATTCAAGTGCTCATACCCATTGGGCCACCACCCGACTTGATTAATGTTGCATTGGTTGGGTCATCTATAACCAATCATTGGACTGGGCCTAATATAATTGGATCAGTTCTTGATTTCACATAGTCTCCACCCCAAAACAACCCAAGTGCATCGCTCTTAAGCCAACTTGGTTTGTCCATGGAATACGTTGCAACAATTGATCAACCAAGATTTGTTATACTTACACTACTATGATATCTCCTTTCTTACAAAAGGCTGGAATTGCACTGAACACGGTTGAAAGTCCATATGAGTAGAGTATCGAATCAGGAGTTCCCAAAAATTTCGCAATTCTGGCCTCACAATCAAGATGAACATCTACATGGAAGTATGCAACATACAATTAGTCCATAATTTAAAAGTTAGAAATGAACTTACATTCCATTTCAGGAAAGATAGAATCATCTAATAATGAGTGGATTGCCAAGGGTCTACCGATTGTTCCATAGAAACTACGAGGACCACAAGAACCAACACCATATGTCTCCATGGCAGAAGTACAAGAATCCTGCAACACAAAACTGACATAACTTTGCTAATCAAGTTACAAACTATAATCTATAAATGCATAAGATTTTCCTCACAAGTAATTTCTGATGTCCAATCAGCCCAAGATAGTTTGCTGAAGCAAAATTCACAACTTCCTGGCCATCAATTGTTGTGTGAGGCCTTGCAGCACTGCAATAACCGAAAAAGTTAGCCATTAGTAAGATCAAATTCCTCCGGTACATACCTCTGCTTTCTTCAAAACAGAATATTTTGCATCTGGAAACATTTTCCTTAATGAATTTCCCTTCTAAAACTTAATCATGCACAGCATTTTCGGACAGTTCATTGGGGTACAGAAAAAGATCCAGTAGAAACAAGGGATAAAGTGCTTATTCAGCTGGATGTAAAAACCATAAGAAATTTGTTAATCTTTTTAGTGCTGGGAAAACCTTGTCTCTTAAAAATCAAACACCAATTGGATCAACCTTTGAGACTCCAGCACCCAATCTTCCTTAAAAACAATTGAGAGAAGACTGAAACTCCTTTAAAAGAGCACAATACATTATTGTTTTAAAAGGAACTCCTGGGTTCAGCCGTGACAAACTAGCCTCTTTTGATCAGAAAGAAATTAGGTGAGGGACTATATTAATCTTGACTGAAAGAGGATTCTATACAAGCCCATCTCCAACTTGGGAAATCAAAGTGTAAGAACCAAATTAATCTAACTGTGCCTGACTTCTTCCAGGTGGAGAAAATAGAATGGGGGGGGGGGGGGAGAGAAAGATGGAAATTCAAGAAGAACAAGAGGTAGGATAAGTTTTCAATTCGAGAAAGGAAGAGATCTCCAAAGAAAGCCACTTAAAAATAATTCATTTCATACCCTACTCTCTATTACATTCTCTACTTATATCTTACAAAGAATTATCTAATTATATTCATAATATTCCTTTCTAACTAAATAGATATTCTCATAACAATATGGTAACTATTACAACTAACAGAGGCTGGCTGGATCTATGATGCATCATCCCTCACATGCCTTCCCACATGCCTTGCACTCGCCTTCTGCTGCTAACTTGTTGGTTACTTCTAATTCTAATCACGTAAGGTGCACACCTCACCTTATGTGGCAACAAAACCACAATCCACCCCTTAATCTAATAGTGCTCGTCACCTCAATTTGACGGCTTTGACGCGCCTTTCTTTCCTGCTTATTGTGAAGGCAGCCTGCCTTCTAATGCAACTTGCAGACGTTTGATCCCTCAACCACACTTGCCTTCATCTGACGGTTAATAATAAAATTGGATGGGTGGCTCTGATGATTCCTTGTTCCTTCACTACTTCGGCGTTGATTTTCAAAGTCATTTTCATCTTGTTTTCCCTTACAGTGCTTCTCCTTGTTTTCTCAAGGGTTTCTTCCTCCCAAATGCACATCTTATTTTATTAATTTTGCTCCTAAATGAGTTTTCCTACTCTCTTTTTTCTCAAAAAATATGTGATATACAGGCATAAAAATTACTCAAGCTTCGCAAATTACTTTAAAAGTGGTTATAAAGGTGAAATACCCTGAACTAGTACGCGAATATAGACCAATCACTAGTTGTAATCTTGTTGATAAAGCCATCACAAAAGTCTTGATGCAGCAAAATATAATAGTCGAGGCACTTGTTAATGATTTTTATAAAATGAAGTACAAAATTGAAAAAGACTCACTCAACCTTTCTTTGTTCTCCTAAGGAATCACTCACCTAGGTGATTGGGAATTACTCACCAATTGAGGAGACCGATCACTCTTTAAAGAATTAACTCAATTACAAAAAAAACTTTTTCCAACACGTGTATCTTTTTCATTACGAAAGAAATTTTTTACGTGTATCCGGTTTGTATTTGATATTATTAAATTTATAATTTTGTTAAAGGATATCTATTCACCCCCTCTAGGTATTTGTGGGTCTAAACCATGTCATTTTCATTCTCCTTCCTAAAATTCTACATCCTGCCAGTGGACGTTGGTGGCATCCTGGTAATGGCCGTTGATTGAGATTAGTCTATTCTTGATCTTATCGTGCAAATCTCGCATATGTGTGGCCAGCTCCTCTGCCTCCATACTTTGAGGGACACCATCAAAGATGGGTAACCGATCAAGCACATGGCTCGGGTTCTTTCCATAGCTGATCTCAAACAAGGACAGTTGGGTTGATCCGTTCTTAGATAAGTTGTAAGCAAACTCCACTTGCAGTAGGACAAAATCCCAATTCTTGGGATGATGGCCAGTTAGGCTTCGAAGCAAGTTTCCAAGGGAACAACTGACCACTTCGGTTTAGCCATTAATTTAGGGATGACACCTACTGAAAATTGTAACTGTATTCTGACAAGGATCCAAAGTGTCCTCCAGAAATGACTCACAAAACGGTGGTCACAGTTTAATGTGATTGTCTTCGGCACATCATGAAGTCATACGACTTCTTTAAAGAAGAGCTGAGCCACATAAGATGTGTTAGGAGTGTTCCTGCAGGGAATAAAGTGTGACATTTTAGAAAATCAATCTACCACAACAAAGATTAAATCACTTCCTTCCTCAGACTTGGGAAGATCGACAACAAAATCCATAATGAGATCCTCCCATGATCAGTCCTGAACTAGTAGGGGTTACTAAAGGCCTTGGTTAAGCAAGTTTCCACACTTAGCTCATTGACAAATGACATATCACTTAACAAATCAGTCAATGCCGTGCTCTATTTGGGGCTAATAGAACCTTTCTTTTACAGGTGCCAAGGTATTGTCTCCTCCAAAGTGTCCTGCTAAATCTCCTCCACGAAGTTTCATAAAAACATGTAGGCATAAAGATCCTCCAAATAAGCATAGTTGATTCCTGAGGAAAAGGAATCTGTCAACACAACTATATTTGCTGTCATTACATTTTCCCAGTTCATTGATCATCTTGGAAAAGTAAGGGTTAGTTCGGTAATTTTTCAAGAGGCGGTCGAAACCAATAACATCATATAAAAGGGTTTTTGAGGAGAGACACTTTCCGGCTAAGAGTGTCAGCCACTTTGTTCATGACTCCCGATTTTTGCTTGAGTACAAACGAGTACTCTTGGAGAGGAAAGATACCCACTTGGCATGTCGAGAGTTGAGTTTCTTCTAAGAATGAATAAATCCTAGGGTCTCACAATCAGAAGACAGGATGAACTCCTGATGGATTAAGTAACACCTCCAGAGCTGGAAGGCCTGGGCAACGCCATAAAACTTCACGTCATAGGTTGAATAGCGTTTCTTTGCCTTGTTTAACTTCTCACTAAAAAAAGAGATCGATAGCCCATTATGACTAAGAACAACACCTATTCTGGTGTGTTAAGTGTCACATTCAACCATGAAGATGCCATTAAAATTCAACAAAGCTAGAACAAGAGCTTTGGTCAGCCTTTGCTTGATTAGTTGGAAGCTACCTTCAGCTAATTCAGTCCATGAAAATGGTCCAATGTTAGTGCAATTTGTCACCAGGGCAATGATGCTATTAAAATTACAAATGAATCATCAATAAAGGGTGGCCAATCCATGAAAGCTTTGAACCACAGTAATAGACCGTGGAGTGGGTCATTCAATGATAGCATGGACCTTTTCCGCATCCATTTTAATCCCATGGGATGAGATCACATAGTCGAGGAATGTCATGTGATCCGATAGGAACGAGCACTTCTTCAAATTTACATAAAGTTTTTTCTTGCCACAGGACTTGGAGTACTTGTCGCACAAGATCAATGTCCTCTTGTGTGTTGAGGCTAAAGATCAAGATGCCATCAATACAAGACCACAAACTTGCTAATGAAAGGCTTCGAGATTTGGTTCATTAATTTCATAAAAGTACTCACGGCATTTGACAATCCAAATGACATGACAAAGCCACTAATAAAGCCCTTCATGGATTTTGAATGTCGTTTTCCACTCATCTCCAGGTTGGATTCGTATTTGATGATACCCACTCAGCAAAGCAACTTTGGAGAAGATTTGTGTACCATATAGTATATCAAACATGTCATCAAGCCAAGGGATCAGAAACTTGCACTTTATGGTGATTTTGTTGATAGTACGACTATCAACACACATTCGCCACGTGCCATCCTTTTTTGACATGAGTAAGACAAGAATGGCACAAGAATTGAGACCCTCTTAGATAAAGCCCTTTTGTAGGAACTCAATTACTTGGTGCTGAACTGCAAAGGATTCACAGAGGCTCGTTCGGTGATGCAAAAAAATTGGTGATGTGGCATGTATCCTTTGGGATAAAGTTGAGTTGAACTTCATCCTCATACTTCCATGTGGAAAACCTGCTCATATACCACTCTTTAATGCTATCACACCACCCTTCTAGAACCACAAAACCATGTACAATATCAAATGAACTTTGCACTTTCGTTTTAGCTTGTTGATTATCTCCTTGGAGACAAGATTAGCGCAACTACCAGGATCAATAACTACAACACATCTTTTCCCGTTGGTCATTCCAAAACTATGGAAAGTATTTTTTTTTGGAGCCATTCCTCATCCGTACCTCAAGTGCTGTCAAAACCCTCCATACTAAGACAAATTCAGCAGCACAATCAGGTTCACACACCTCTTCTTGTAATTCAGCCTACTCTTCGACCAGCTCCTCAATTAGATAAGCCTCATCAATGAGGTTTACCCAGACCTCAGCTCTTTTCTATGGACAGGCATAGGCCCAATGCCCCGTCTTTCCACAACGAAAGCACTCATCATTCTTGGGGATTGGGTTGGATGGTCGATTGCCCAAGCTGCCGTTGGCGATTTCTTTCCCTTTTCCTCCACTGGTCAATCACTTAGTCAGTTAGGGGTAGTCCAACCAGTTGGTCGCTACTTTAACATTCCCTCATCCTTGAGAGCCATTTGGAAAGCCTTCCTCAAGGGTAGTTAGGTGCAGCAAAGCCAACTCGCCATGGATGGTCTGCTTCAGACCACTAAGATAATGAGCCACAGGTTGGTCATCGGTCTCCCGAAGATTAATGCAGCTAAGGTACTTATACAAGTCATCAGTGTAACTGGAAACATCCTGATCAAACTTTTGGCGTAAAAGATGGAATTTTCAGTAGAGAATTTGGGGGTAATCAACTAGTAGATTCTCATCCAAGATGAGCACCATCTCAGCCCAAGTACTACCTAGGGGCCAGCTTCATCATTCTCTAGAGTGTTGATAATGTTGCCACCAAAATATCGCCACTCCTCACAACTTTGTGGCTACGAATTTCAGCTTTTGATCCTTAGTCATCTCCTTCCAATCAAATAAGGCATCTAATGCAGCGATCCAAACGCTATAAGCATCAGGATCGATCTTTCCATCGAGGTTGGGTAAGTTGACTACTATGCTTTTGTCAACATTTTAGAGAGCTCTTGTGAGGGAGTCTAGAGTGATGACTCATCACGCAGGATTCAAAACAGGCCTCCTTTAAGACGTAGAACTGGTATCACTGTTCCTCGTGTTTGACTCTGGGGCCTCAGCTGGAATGAAGAAAGGTGTGTCCTCAAGGTTGCTAGTAGTTCTGATTTTCACTGCGGACCCAAGGCCCTTTGAATATGAAGACAACACAGCGAAAGTCTATGTTCATGACAACCTTTTTAAAATTTCTCTTTCATCTGCTGAAGATTGGCGTTCATATGCTGCAAGTCAGCATTTGTCAGTCGTATTTTGTCCACCTTGTCTTGGATGTTGATATCAACTAGAGGGGCATAGCGCCCTCCAGGACCCCTAGTTCCACAAGCTATGACCTTCGTTGATATCGGTTGATGCATCAGAGTGTAACAATTGAAGCACTCATTAATGTTTGTTATTGAATGAAGTACAAAATCAAAAGGGGCTCACTCAACCTTTCTTTAATCTCTTAAGGAATTACCCACTTGAGTAATTGGGAATCACTCACTAATTAAGAAGACCAATCACTCTTTAGAAAATTAATTCAATTACAAA
The DNA here is from genome assembly GCA_025585075.1 of Nepenthes mirabilis. Taxonomy (NCBI): domain Eukaryota; kingdom Viridiplantae; phylum Streptophyta; class Magnoliopsida; order Caryophyllales; family Nepenthaceae; genus Nepenthes; species Nepenthes mirabilis. The sequence goes on from JAODPA010149557.1 coordinate 10,793, forward strand.
AAACTTTTTTCACAGCCCCTAAAAAGGTAAAATGGACTTGATTTATAGGATCACCTGATGGACTTAGAGCCTTGAACCATCAATCTAGAACAAGTGATCCTTGAGCCATGATCCATCATCCTCAGAAGTTGCTACCATATGGGAATCCCTCCATGGACCTGGTTGAGAAGGTGAATTTTGGGAAATGGTGAGTTGTATTCAAACTACCTTATAGAAACTTGTGTCGCCTCTCGGAACTTAAGTGAAGACTTGGAAACTTGCCAGGAATTGATTGCTCATGTTGATCCACACATATTGATTGCTCCTATTGACCTACACGTATTGCCAAGCCAGGTTCGTATGGTTCAGTTTTGGTTTTGGTTCTTTCTGCGACAGGTACGAGTTCTACATCAAGTCCTCATTAAGCGATCCAAGGTGTTCTAGGGATTGTGGTCCACGGGGTCCAACATGCAGATGTCGAAGGAAAAGGATTATAAATAACATATTTCTTCGTCATGAGTTGGTAAAGAATATGAAAAAACTAATTTAGGAAACATTCATCGAGCACTTTCATTTGGCAAGTCATTTCCAGCCTTGCAATACATTTTGCAAATAATAGCAGAAGCAATCTCAAGAAATCATTTATAGAATAATTTTTTAGTAATTTTAACAAGCATGGCTAATAATCCGTAACAAGAAACCAACTGACCCCGAAACTTAAACCTTTGAGTGAAGGCCAAAGATTGGTTTTGAACTAAAACACACCCTCTCACACAAATGCCCTTAGCAGAGGCCTAATTGATACCAAATCTTGAGAAATAATTATAAAACAGGGGTTTTAGAAATTCAATTCAGAACCACTTAATCAATAATTCTCTAATATCATATCAAGAAACTAAGATTCACATGAGATTATGTTGTCAGGTGAAGGCCAAAGAATAATTTTAAGCTCTTAACAATGCTTATTGGTTTTCTTGCAAGAAAGACTTTTGTCTAGAAAGTACAATTTGGTGAAGTATTTTCCCAATACCTACACCAAGATTTAGGTGATAATTCAATAATCAATTTTTGCATACAGGTTCTGTAGATATATCTATCTGCAAGCACATATACATAACTCTGCTTTATCTGTACAGTCAGAAATAATGGCTCAAATATCACTTGAACACAACCCAAGCAAAAAAAATGCAGGAAACTATTGGCACACCACACATTAGGGAATAATTTAATATGTGCTATAGAAATAATTTTTATTGGCAACAGAGATATATAAGGATCTTCATTATAGGAATAGGAAACAAGAGGAATAGTAGATTGTTAAGCAACATGTACATATATAAATCATGCTTACACACAAAATGCAAATGCAGGAAGTCGAATGAGCATAATGGAGGAGAACCAGTAAATTAGCATGAGAAACAAATAGGACTCTCTCTAGCTATTTGGAAGAGACAAAAGTAGAAAGAAGAGACGACAAAAAGGTGGAGGATGTGTGTGTGTATGCATGTGTGTGTCTGTGCATGAAAGTGAGAGAGACAACTCTAAGAACCACAATAGTAAAGCTAATTTTAAATGTAGAACACATGAAGATGCATGCAACGAGATCCATGAGTTGACAAGAGTTCGGCACAACTTAGTTTGCTTGAGCAGAAAATGGAGGAGCTATTTCACCTTTCTAGAACTGGAGGTTCACGCTGCATCTCTTTTGTGAGAGGAGGAATAAGGGGTTCTGGAGTCCATTCATCACATAGCTCATCAATTTCCTGCCAAAAGAAGAGAGAATTTTCAGGTTTTGTGGGTACAAGATTGAGAGTTGGGCAGTACAACCATAGTTCAGTGACAGCCTCATACTTACAACCCTACTATACAGGGGATGCAAAATGTCAGATTTGAACATGTTGAGTCAGTAACAGATTGCAAAACCAAACAAGTAGCAAATCGTGGAAAACATTTATGGAATAGCAGAGTATCAAGTTTCAATTAGGCATTTATCAGATCCTATAATTATACAAGGTTATTCAAGAGAAAAAAAAAACTAAGCCACATTATAAATTACTCAGCCCACGTGGAGAGGAGATAAAGCTGTTGTAACATATCCCCCTAGGATGGATGTGTCATCACAAGTCAATTGATGCCATTTCAATGACTTACCAACAACCCATCCAATTATGTTTACTGGCCTGGGTGGAAACCATCTATATATTAACTTAGAAGTAACACCAATAGATGTTCAGATCAGAGATTGGCATTTGTTTTAATGACTGAAAATCAGCAAATCCCATAAATATAAAACATTTTTTACTAGTGTCAGTGGAAATCATGTATAATAACCTAGAACTAGCACCAATAGATGTTCAGATTGGAGATTGGCATTGGTTTGGATGCTCATAACTACACCAATTAGTCTGGTTTAGTAAAAGTAATCTGGTTGAAGTTGGAGCCTTGTAGGTAAGGCATGGAGGTGAATTCAGACACAAAAGAAGGATTTCGTAGTTCTTCAACTCTTAAAGGATATCCCACAGTCTAAGTAATAGTCAAACATGATCTCACATAGTCATTCCACAAATTTTTGGGAGTACTGCCTGCAATCTTCGTTGTTTTAGCTTACCAAGATGATCAAGGAATAACAATGTTGGTGCCGGATCAATTTTACCATGGATAACTATCTATCATATGGGAGAAACATATTACTATAACATAAATGTTTTAAATTCTGATCTTGGAAAGATGAATAATTGCAATGCTCCAAAATATATTTTCGATGCTACACAGTTATCTCACTAACCTTCTTTGACAATGGCCTCTTTGGGGGCTTGTAGCTTTTCTGGGATAGCAGATAAAGAATGACTACAAGAAGAAGACCTTCCACAAATAGATGACCTTGAACCAAAAAGGGCATAAAGATGATATAGGTCATCCCCATATGGATCATAAAGGGCACGTCAAGGATCCAATAGAAATGCTACAGATACCTCCAATAGGCACTCCAAAAACTACGGCACGAGCAGAAGGAGCATCAAATGCCAAAGTCATCCAATCTACTGCAGCCTGTAGGATATTCATTACAGCTGATGCCATTGTATTTAATATCCCTAGTTGTGCCGCATGTGATGCTACAGCTGAACCAACATTAAAATGAGATCAGTTATCTCCTTCGAGTACATAATCTCAATGCCAACACAATATCACATCAGCCGTGAGTTTTAAACTCTGTATTTATGCCAGGTTTGAGATCAAATAGCTTAGAAAGAAGGATGTGAAAAAATGATTCAAGCATGGTATTAGAATTCCGAGTAAAATGATTCTAAGTAGACATCCTCTTAGGTGGGATAACCTTACTAGAAATGCATGTGCATATTCTCTGTTACTTTTGTCAACAACTACCATTTCAAATATCCAACGGAAAACAAACAAAACAACACTACATGAATTCCTTCAAATGAAATGATTATAGCACAACAACAAATTGATCTCAATTTCATAAAATGAATAGGAATTTAGCCTTAAGTTTACATATTTACCAAAAAAAACTATAGTTTATTCCCTTACTCCTTTTGTTAAAACAAGATATATAGTATCTAGGGTTCGAGTTAGACTACCTCGGGTCAGACCACTCCGCCCAAACCTGAATCCTCCAGACAGATATCATACAGACAAGGAGGTCACAGAGCCTGTAGGGTATCCATTCCAAAATCCGTTGCGTTCAAAATCTACTGTTGCTCGTCTTGGCCCAAGGACAAAGCCTCTTAAGGATGATGTTTGGATATGAAAACAACAGTAGAGAAGATATCAGCTAATGCAATCCCCTGGCTTATTCCAGGCACCCACTTCGATGTCTCTAATGCATCGATAAAATTAAAGCGTTTAGAATACCTTCAAAAGGATCAATACCTGCTGCGCAAGTCGTATCGATGTCCGTGAAGCAATTAAGGTGATCGGATCTGAAAAGAAACAGAATGAGATGAAGAGAGATACATATGGCGAGATGTTGAGAGCGGAGCTGAGAGACGAGATGGAAAAAGAGAGAGAGAGGATGGCGCCGACGCTATTGCGAAGCGGCAGACCAGGGAAATTTCAATTCTATCCTCGACAAGAGAGAAAGATACAGGAGAAAGAACCCGCGGTGGTGGGCGCAGAGGCGATTGATCATGCTCTAGGAAATTTCATCTTTCCGCTATCTTTCCAGCTTTGGAAGCAGGGGCGGCGCATCTCAGCACCGTTGGATCATTTATCTCAACGCCGTTCGATCAAAATGATCCAACGGCTATAAATTAAACAAATATTTTAAATAACTATTATTATATTTTCAATAATATAAA
>JAODPA010149558.1:0-41664 GCA_025585075.1 Nepenthes mirabilis
CTTGGAATTAGCTAGATTATTTATGATTTACATTTTCCAATAAATTCCGGGAATCGCTAAGTCATTCATTGTCGTATCTTCCCAATATCTCAAGTCATCACTCCGGCTCCTGTGATTTCACAACAGCATCAGGGCCGGACTGACTTTTCACGGGAATCCGGAGTGCATTTTAGTGACAAATTGTCGGAGTTCTTAGTTCCGAAAGAATCCGGACTTCTTTACATTTCATTTTCCGGTCAACGTGCGTTGACCGGACCTGATGGTTAAATTTTTTGTTATTAAAATTTTGGGTCGTGACAGCTTATGTGTAAGCGGGTGGTGTCCGTGTCACGCCTTAGGATACTATTGTGGAAGAACGAGGACTGCCCTGGTACCCCGGGGGAATGGGGTGATTTACGGCACGATGTGCACGACCCCCCGGATGGGTCGTAAAAGATAATCCCTCACGGCCTTAGATCATGTGGAGTATCTTGATCCTTTTCTCGTTTTCTCGCATCATTTGCTAGTACGACCTACTAGCCCTGGTCCGCAAAGATTGAAGTAAATTGATTAAGCATGTTCAAATGGTAACTAAAGGGTCCAAAACATGATGAATGGCAAATTGATACCTCCAAATGAAGTCTCATTGTATTTCATGTCTCTAAACAATTTGATAGTGACGTATGATTTTACTTGCTGAGCTGTACGCTCACGCTTGCTATTTTCTCCTCCCAGGTGATAGTGATAAAATGGCCCCTGAATAAGTAGAACGAGAAAGGGGATCTGCTTAAGCAAAGTCGAATGTCAAAAGCCTGAAGATTAGTTACATCCATGTTAAGCTTCCGCAGGTAACTAAGTATTTAGTTCTGCTTCCGCATTTCATTTGGGATATAGAGAACTTGTGGCATCTCTCTTGAGATAACGTGGTATTTAAATATACCATGTTAGAGCCACAAATTTTATGTGGCTTTTGGATCCTGTGATATGATGGAATTATGATACTTATATATTGATTTATTGACGGGGAGTTATTGAAAAGAAAAATAACCGGTCCGTCACATTTTTCATCAATTTTGGTCCAATCAGAGTAAGAAAAATGGTAGATCGGACTCAAGTAAGTGTACCTCAAACTTTGTTTTCCATTTTTACTACTTTTAAATATCTCCACTTTGACATTTATGCTCTAAAACCATTATTCTCTAAGATTTGTTATGAATGTTACATATTTCTCATGACTTTTGGATTAAATTGCATATTTATGTATATGTATTATGATTTATGGCTTTGATTTTGTGATTTGGCTCAAGATTTAGGATTGATTTTTGTCTAGAAACTTCGCATGAAACCCTAGAACAAAAATTAGGGATTTGATGTTTAAAAATCTTGAATCTTGAGATATAAATGTTATTTGGTGATTTGTTAAAGCTTATTAGACAATTTTTACCTGAAAATTTTGCATTGAGCTATATTGTTAAAATTATTAAGAATTTCTGAAACTATCTGAAGGTTTGATTATATGAATTTGAATGGCCTTTTGTAATGGCCCAGATCCTAAAACGTAGAAAGTCTCTGACATCAAGTGAATATAATCAAAGAGTCGAGGGAGATTGAGGGCTATCCTGTCAATGCCAGTTAACCAAAAAATGTGATAAGAATAGAAATCCGATCAACAAGTGTTGGCCGAAAAACGTGAAGAAAGACGAAATCCGGTCAACGTATGTTGATCAGAAAACGTAGCGTTGACCGGAAGGAAAGGAAAGAGGAAAGTAATCCAGTCAACGTCAATTGACCGGAAGTGTTATGGGTAAGTAAAATCTGGTCAACGCCCGTTGATCGGAATGTGTAGGAAGGAACAACTAAATCCGGTCAAGGCAAATTAACTAAAAATAATAAAGAAATCCTTACGAAAAGTAGAGTCAGAGATAACCATACCTGAGTAGGTAACCTACTCCCAACCACCCCCAAGTGGTTGACCTACCCTACCTACTACTGTCAGATCCAAAGTTCTATAAATAGGAACTAAAAGCTTAAGGAAAGCAGTTAGGAAGAGGCTCTCGATAGAATTTTCTAGTGAAGAAAAAATTAGAATTTCAAAGCGAAGTAAAAGAATTCAGGCAAGTGTACCCCGCTTAAATTCATGATTTCATGCAAGTGTTCCCTCTTTGTTTTAAGTTCAAGATTTAATGCAAGTATATGCATGTTTGCAACGCAAGTATGTCTGCTTTTTTTATGAACATATGTTACGGCATGTATGATAATTGTTCTAATCATTTGATTTAAGGAAGAATCTCTGTTAACCGCATGTTTAAAAGAAGCCCTGTTATTCATGATGCACGAAGTGTGGTTATTTGTCAATCTGCATGAACTTCGATAATTGCATGTTTAACGAAAAGACCTCCGGCTTTTGATATATGACCTTCGGCTTTTGATAAATGACCTCTGGCTTTGTTAAAAGAAAAGTATTCGGCAACTGTGCCATGATGAAATCAAAATCGGCCATTTGAACATAAAATCAAGTTCGGCCCCTTTGCATAAAATCAAGTTTGGCCCTTTTGCATGAAATCAAGTTCGGCCCCTTTGCATGATGAAATCAAAACCGGCCTTTTGAACATGAAATCAAGTTCGGCCACTTTGCTTGTCGAAATTGAAAACCAGCCCTTATATGTTTGAAATCGAAACCAGCTTGCATGTTGAAATCAAAACCAGCCTTTGCATGTTGAAAAAGGAAACCGGCCTTGATTTGTTAAATGACAGATATATTTTGAAACCGGCTTTGACTTGTAAAAATGATAGATATGTTTTGAAAACAAGCTTTGATTTTGAAACCGGCCTTAGAGCATGTTTTGAAACCGAAATTTGCCTCATGAAATTGAAATGGGCCTTAGAGCATGTTTTGAAATCGGAATTTGCCCCATGAAATTGAAACCGACCTTAGTGCATGTTTTGAAACCGGAATTTGCCCCATGAAATTAAAATCAGCCTTAGAGCATGTTCTGAAATCAGAATTTGTCCAATGGATTTGAAACTGGATTTTGAGAAAAGACCTCCTACTTGATAAGTAAGACCTCTGATATTTTGACAACAGACCTTCAGTTTTAAGATGTTAAAGGAAAGGCTATACGGACTTCAATGGTTTGAAGTTAAGAACATAAGAACAAGGAAAAATTTATGTAATCCAGACAGCAAGTGGAACTCTACGACTTCTGACATTTGAACTATGATATGTTGCCACTAAAGAATATGAACTAAGAACCGAGTTTCCATTAAGCTTGCTGTTAAAGATGGATGAAGGATATTAGAGTGACACTCGAGGAATTTCTAGTAGCATAAGGCTTATGGACTACGGCCCCATATGCCGGGTTAAAGGCATTACCTCTCGCCTCGGGGAGCATAATGAGAGGATACGGCTCTAGGTTGTGGGGTAGCACACAACCCTGCCTCGATGTTGTCCGCTCCCGTTCAGTACCTAAAGATGATAAGTATTTCGTTCGGCTTTTATGAATTTTCTGAAGATAAGATAATAATAAGAAGAAGAACAAGGATTTCTGAACTAAAGAAGAATTTGTTACGATAACTTTTCGTATGCTAAGTTTATGTTATATGTATGTTAATGTTTTCTGCATGTGGGTACCTTACTAAGCTTTGTAGCTCACTTTTGCTATTTTTCAGATGATGAGAAGCTTATGGAGGATGAGATTGAGTAGAGTCATATGAAGTAACAAGACGGCATAGCTGGCCGGAGCTGATCAGTGAAAGAGTTGATGTATTTCTTTTGATGTTCTGAGAAGGATTTGCAAAAAAGTTCCGCTGTAAAAGAATTTATGGATGTTAGCATGTTTCCATAATTATAATATGGAAGAATGAAGTTGATATTCTAGTAGCATCTCATGTCATGTCAAGGACTTTGTGTCAACCAACCTTAATGTGGAGTTAAAACCTTGATGGCCAACTCAAAGTGTTCGGCCTTAAGCGATCCTGTGTACGAAATGAAAGGTATATTCGCATAAAAGAAAAGAAAAATTTTATGTCCACCTAATTAATATTTATGTTGTATATGACGTAAAGGTTAGGCTTGACGGCGGCCTTATGTGGTGGATTATGGCCGGTCCGTCACAGTTGGTATCAGAGAAGAGAACTGAGATGCTTTAGGTTCGATCTGAATCAATACGGAAACTTAGGTTAGCTTTACTTATGTTTAGGATAGAGTACTTTGTGTTAACTGCCCTTGGCTAGTGGTCTGATCAAAACATTCTTTCAGGTATCAAAGTCGTTGCGGAAGTCATGTCTAATAGAGGAAAATGAGCTGTCTGGACTAACAACCCTCCGAACCTGAAAATGAGGTACTTAAACCTGCTAGATAGAATGGCTGATGTCATAGAAGCTTTGGCTCCTCCAACTCCGGTGACCGCCCCAATTCCTGTTCATCAGGAGAGATCGGTCTACGACCGCTTTACCAACGAGCGAGTTTCTGAATTCTCCGGAAAACCCGACCCGTTGAAGGCGGACACCTGGATCCAATGACTAAAGAAGGTTTCGCGGTGATCAAGTGTCCTACTGGAGATAAGGTTCCATTTGCCACCCATAAGCTGGCAAGTGAGGCCCATCACTGGTGGGAGTTGCAGAAAAGAGTTTTTGAGGTGCCAGAAAGGGATATTGCTTGGGAAATGTTTGAAGCAGCATTCTTGGAGAAATACTTTCCTACTAATCTTTGCGAACAGAAGGAAGATGAATTCCTTCACTTAAGGTAAGGTACTCATACTGTGGCCGAGTATGATGCAAGGTTTGCAAAACTATCCCGCTATGGTCCTTATATGGTGTAAGACCAGGAGAGAAAGGCTAGAAGATTCTTTCAAGGATTAAGAGACAATATTATGAGACATCTCTCAACTTTGAAGTTAGCCACGTACATAGAGGTGTTGGAAAGGGCTATTATTTATGAGAAGGAACTGGAGAGAGGGACATTTTTCAGGCAGAGGACTTTTAGTCAGGCTTCAAAGGCCAGTGCTAGTAGAGGACCTTCTAAGAAGGCAAAACCGTTGAAGTCGAGTGGGGAATAGGATCAATCAGTACAGACTTTCCGAGCGTCCAGCAATACATGTGATCATTACGGAAGGTCGCATGGAGGAAAGTCGTGCTATAAGAAGCTGGGAGTCTGCTATAAGTGTGGCCAGGGTGGACACATGATCAAGAACTGCCCACTTGCCAAACAAGTCCCAGAACTTAGGTCCCCCGTTCCAGCTAAGGTGTTCGCCGTTTCTGTAAAGGAGGCCGAAACCTCTACTGAGGTGGTGGAAGGTACACTTTCTATCTGTGGCAATTCTAATCATGTGCTCTTTGACTCAGGATCTACCCACTCGTTTGTCTCCCATGATTTTGCAAAATATCTTACGACCCTCCCCTAAGTTCTTTGCTGTCCATTGATGGTCGCCTCTCCCACAGGGTCATCTATAATTTTAAATATTGTGTATCCAGAGAGTCTGATTGAATTGAATGGATTCGTGATGCCTGTCAATCTAATTTTGCTAGAAATGAAGGACTTTGATGCAATCCTGGGAATGGATTGATTGGCAAGGCATCATACCAGTATTGATTGTTTCTGAAAAAGAGTGGAATTCACCATCCCTGGAAACAAGCCCTTCTATATTTAGGGAGTCCGGTGTGAGGAAGCCTTTTGCTTCATTTCGGCCCTCCATGCTGGGCACCTGATTGGTAATCGGTGCCAAGCTTACCTAGTGTGAGGTTCCAGGTTTAAGGGTATGGTAGTTAAGGGGTAATCGTCATATTGGTAATTAATAATAGACCTATTGAACGATGTGGGGATGTGTTTATGGTGAAAAATTATAAAATAATTCAGAATTTCTTCTGCTGAGGTGCGGGGCCAGCAGCTTGCGCCCGTTGGCCGCTCCAGCTCCGCTCGAGCGGGAATTCCAGAATTGTGCCCGCCTGGTGCTTGCTCGAGCTGTGCTCGAGCGGTGGCGCGATATAAAGTCACACACTGCCTTCTCCTCTTCATTTTTCTCACGGCCCTAGGGTTTTTAGAGAGAGTGATGGGCGATCCTAGAGATAGAAAAGGAGAGAACGAGGCTCGGGAGTCTAAATCCGTCCGAGAGCCAGTTATTAAAGTGAAAGCACGCGTCGAGGCAAGTGTTCTCATACCCACTAACTTTCCTCTTTTATTGGTTTTTGTTGATTATCGGGTATTTTCATCTCAATACCCACCTGTAACCTAGAAAATGTAGTACCTGTGTCTTGAGACCAAGGATGGTATGGTTTGTTGGTTGAGTTGCTCACTGATTCGTCCGGTGGAGCTTCGTAAAACCTTAACCCACAAAATTTTGGGGTTTTCCCATTTTTCGCCCGTGAATCATTAAGTTGACTTCAAAATGTGAATCCCCACGTTCCTATTGTGTATATATGTTGGCCGCACGAGTGATCTCGCACGTTATGACCCGTTTGCAGCCTCCGAGTCCTCTAAAAATGCACTGTTACTGTTCATCCATGATTAAAATGTGAAATTGCATGTGTTGTTTCTATCTAATTGTGATGAGACTCATGTTATGTGTTGATGTGAAAGTGTAAGTTTCGAAATGTATAATTGTGCATCGGAAGCATGGGAATGTGTTCTGGAGGCTTCTAAGGTGGTGGTTGTCCACCGGAGGTAAGGAATTTCAAACTCCTTGCAAACTCGAACTACATTGTTATAAAAATTAATTCCAAAGAAGGAATAAAGTTAAGTAAGTAAATGGAGGGAGACCCACTAGGTATGTCGTGGTGAATGTGATCTCCCAGATGGAGACATGTGATGGGAATGAGATTTCCCAGATTGTGAATGAGTATGCCGAGTAGTGGGTCTCCCTCCTGAAAAGTTAAACCTTGAAACTAGGACCATGGTTGATACGGGTGGTGTCCTCTAGCTTGCCACGTATGTCATAGTGGGAACCTAAGGAATACTCCGGCTGCCCTTGGGGGTAGGTGATGTTCATGGCATGCTCTAGGACACTACGGTGAAAGAACGAGGATTGCCCTAGTCCCTGGGGGATATGGGGCGTGTTGAGATGGCCGAGTGCTGCAGACCTAAAATGTAGCCGTTTGGTTAAATGTTGCATAGAGGAGATGCAACCGGTGGCCGAGTGCTGCAAGCCTAAAATGTAGCCGTTGGTTTAGTGTTGCATAGTGGAGATGCAATCGGTGGTCGAGTGCTGCAGACCTTAAATATAGCCGTGGCTTTAGAATGTGTAGCGAACACATTCCCTTTCTCGTTCTCTCGCCTCGTTGGCTAGTACAACCTACTGGCTTCAGGGTCCGCAAAGATAAATGTTAAAATGAAAATGAATAAAATGTAACTGACATAAGTAAGTGAATCGGACAATCCCAAGTGTTCTTCTCCCTCTCACGTTCCCTTGTATTGTTCCTATGCTTTTCTTTCCAGCTATTGTTTACCATTACCTGTTGTTAATTAGTGGTGTATGATTTTATTTATTGGGCTTTATGCTCACCCTTACTCTATCTTTTTCAGATGAGAACGCCTTGATGCCTGACGAGGCCGAGTAGATCATAGAAGCTCAGTAGATAGCTGTTTTGCGTGCAGGGCTCAAGATTTGGACTTAAACTGATTAGATGTATGACAGGGATCTTTTTGGGTTTGACTTTTGTAACTGATAAAACTTGTATGGCGATATCTTATGATAGTGGATGATGGATGACATATATATGTATCAGTCTGCTGTATATTGTGGTCTTTATATGCTTCCGCAAGTCTTGCCTTGTGGTGAATTCGAGGTTCCTAGTTGTCATCCTTCTTTACCGGTGTCATCTGGATCACGTCGTCGGAGCCACCTCGGTTGTCGTGGCATTTAGATCCTGTGTGGTTTGTCATTGGACTTTATGGATTTTCTTGTGAATTTCTTTGGATTATTGTGCAGGGTTGTATTTCACGTGTTTGTATTTTAGAAATGTACAATTTACAGACGGAACTCTATCCAATTTTCTGTAGAAATTTATTATTGTCATTTTGCCTGCTTGTCTTTATCTTTCTGACGGAGGTTATTCGATGGAGAACAATCTGTTCCATCACACCTAGCTTCGCTAGGTGACTGAGGGTCAAGGAACTCTGGCCAAAGAGATTCCTGTGGTATGTGAGTTCGAAGAGCTATTCCCTGATGAATTACCTAGGCTACCACCTAGGCGAGAGATAGAATTTAGAATAGAATTGGTGCCAAGATCAGCACCAATATCTAAAGCGCCATATAGGATGGTGCCGGCTGAACTTAAGGAGTTAAAACAGCAGTTGTGGGAGTTGTTAGATAAGGTTTTCATCCGGCCGAGTGTGTCTCCATGGGGTGCACCAGTCCTGTTTGTAAGAAAAAAGGACGGGACTTTGAGGTTATACGTGGATTATCGAGAACTAAATAAAATTACCACTAAGAATAAATATCCTTTGCCAAGGATAGACAACCTCCTTGACCAGTTACAGGGGGCTTGTGTATTCTCAAAGATCGACCTCAGATCCGGTTACCATCAGCTTCGAATCAGAAAGGATGATGTAGCAAAGACTTCTTTTCGAACTAAATATGGGCACTGTGAGTTTGTAGTGATGCCATTTGGGTTAACTAATGCTCCAGCCGTATTTATCGACTTGATGAACTGAGTTTTTCAACCCTATTTGGACAAGTTTGTAATAGTCTTTATTGATGATATCCTTATTTATTCAAAGAGTTATGAGGATCATGAGGAGCATTCAAGGACTACACCCTGGATCCTTAGGGAACACCGGCTGTTCGTCAAATTAAATAAGTGTGAATTTTGGTTAGAGGAAGTGGGATTCCTTGGACACATCATTTCAAAAGAGGGGATTTCTGTCGACCCTAAGAAGGTAGAGGCAGTGGTAAAATGGAGCCGGCCAACCTCTATGATCGAAGTACAGAGCTTCTTAGGCATGGTCGGATATTACAAACGGTTTGTGGAAAACTTCTCCTAAATTGCCTTGCCTCTCACGCAACTAACAAAGAAAGAGGCCAAGTTTGAGTGGACCAGTGACTGTGAAGGGAGCTTTCAGGTACTGAAAGACCGGCTAACTTCTGCACCGATCCTGACCATTCTAGATGAATTAGGAGGACTGATTGTCTATTGTGATGCCTCAAAGATTGGGTTGGGCTGTGTTTTAATGCAGCACGGAAGGGTAGTTGCCAATGGGTCGTGACAGTTGAAGGATCATGAAAGAAATTACCCAACTCACGATCTAGAATTGGCTGCAGTAGTGTTTGTGTTGAAAATCTGGAGACATTACCTGTATGGTGAGAGATTCTTGGTCTATTCCGATCATAAAAGCTTAAACTATTTATTCTCTCAAAAGGAACTGAACATGCGGCAGCGAAGGTGGATTGAGTTTCTAAAGGATTATGACTGTGAAATCCAGTACGAACCAGGTAAGGCCAATGTAGTCGCCGATGCACTAAGTCGGCAACCAGATATCTTGGCAAAAATGTAGATTAAGCAAATAGAGAAGCTAGACTGTCTGATGCACTCTGACATCCGACGATATGTTCAAGGAAGGCGAATGATTTTAGCATACCTTCAAGTCTAGCTAGAGGTAATAGATGAGGTTAAGGGAGAGCAGGTAAATGATCCCTTCCTTGGGAATATCATGAAAGATTCGGACAGAGATTCCCAAAGTGATTTTCATGTTAAGTCGGATGGAGCATTGAGGTTTAGGATCGACAATATGTGCCGGACAATAAGGAATTGAAAGAGAAAATTTTTAAGGAAGCCCATAGATCACAGTATACAATCCACCCAGGAGTCAATAAGATGTACCAGGACTTGAAGAAAACATTCTGATGGAGTAATATGAAAAGGGACATCGCAGCTTACGTAGAAAAATGTCTTGTGTTCCAACAAGTAAAGGAGGAAACCGTTTGGGTTGTTGCAATCAATGCCGCTTCCAGGCTAGAAATGGGAAGATATTGGCATGGACTTCGTGACTGGCCTATCAAGGACGCCAAGAAAACACGATGCTGTTTGGGTTATCGTTGACCGGCTGACAAAGTCAGCCCATTTCCTAGCAATCCGGATGACTTACTCCCCTGATAAACTGGCCCAATTGCATATAAACGAGGTCATCAGAATTCATGGTGTTCCTACCTCAATTGTATCAGATAGAGACCCTCACTTTGTTTCGAGGTTCTAGAAGAGTTTACATAAGGAATTGGGAACAAAGTTAAAATTTAGTACCGCTTATCATCCATAAATCGACGGCCAGTCAGAACGGATGATCTAGATCCTTGAGGATATGTTAAGGGCCTCGGTCTTAGAGATGAAAGGGACTTGGGATAATTTCTTAGCCTTGGCAGAATTCGCATATAATAACAGTTATCAGGCCAGCATAGGCATGGCTCCTTTTGAAGCATTGTATAGATGGAGATGTAGGTCACCGATTCACTTGGAGAAGCTTGGAGATAAAAGAATTTTTGGTCTAGAAATTGTTAAAGAGACGACGAAAAAGATAAAATTAGTACATGAGAATCTGAGGGTTGCCCGGAGTAGACAAAAGAGCTATGCAGATCAAAGGAGATATGTATTAAAGTTTGACGAAGGCGACTTTGTATTCCTAAAAGTATCACCATCTAAAGGGACGACTAGATTTGGGGTGAAAGGAAAGCTAAAGCCACAATTTATTGGCCCTTTTGAGGTTTTAGAAAGGATCAGAGAAGTGGCCTACAGGCTTGCTCTACCACCAAGCTTGGCAGAAGTACATGACGTGTTTCATGTATCAATGCTTAGGAAATATGTCCATGACCCTACTCATGTGATTGAGTTCGAGCCTTTGCCAATTGACAAGGACTTATCCTACGTAGAGGAACTGATGCAGACTTTAGATCGAAGGAAGCAAAGGCTACGCATAAAATCAATCTCCTTAATAAAGGTACTCTAGAAGAATCATTCATTTGAAGAAGCAACTTGGGAACGGGAGGAAGAAATTCGGAACAAGTATCCTTACTTGTTTTCTAGAGGTTAGTAACTTCATTTAAAATTTCGAGGATGAAATTCCTATAAGTGGGGGAGGTTGTAATGGCCCAGATCCTAAAAGGTAGAAAGTCCCTGACATTGAGTCAATATAATTAAAGAGTCGAGGGAAATTGAGGGCTATCTGGTCAATGCCAGTTGACCGAAAAATGTGATAAGAATGAAAATCCGGTGAACAAGTGTTGACTAGAAAATGTGAACAAAGACGCAATCCGGTCAACGTATGTTGATCGGAAAACGTAAAGGAAGGCTTATCCGGTCAACGCGAGTTGACCGGAAGGAAGAGAAAGAGGAAAGTAATCCGGTCAACGCCAGTTGACCGGAAGTGTTACGAGTAAGTAAAATCCAGTCAACGTCAGTTGACCGGAATGTGTAGGAATGAACAATTAAATCCGATCAAGGCCAATTGACCGAAAATAATAAAGAAACCCTTACGAAAAGTAGAGTCAGAGATAACCATACCTGAGTAGGTAACCTACTCCCAACCACCCCCGAGTGGTTGACCTGCCCTACCTACTACCGTCAGACCTAAAGTTCTATAAATAGGAACTAAATGCTTAAGGAAAGCGGTTAGGAAGAGGCTCTCGACAGAATTTTCTAGTGAAGGAAAAACCAGAATTTCAAGGCGAAGTAAAGGAATTTAGGAAAGTGTACCCCCCCTTAAATTCATGATTTGATGCAAGTGTTCCCTCTTTGTTTTAAGTTCATGATTTAATGCAAGTATATGCATGTTTGCAACGCAAGTATGCTGATTTTTTATGAACGTATGTTACGGTATGTATGATAATTGTTCTGATCGTTTGATTTAAGGAAGAATCTCTATTAACTGCATATTTAAAAGAAGCTCTGTTATTCATGATGCACAAAGTATGGTTATTTGTCGACCTGCATGAACTTTGATAATTGCATGTTTAACAAAAAGACCTCCGGCTTTTGATATGTGACCTTCAGCTTTTGATAAATGACCTCCGACTTTGTTAAAAGAAAGGTATTCGGCAAATGTGCCATGATGAAATCAAAACCGGCCATTTGAACATAAAATCAAGTTCCGCCCCTTTGCATAAAATAAAGTTCCGCCCTTTTGCATGAAATCAAGTTCGGCCCCTTTGCATGATGAAATCAAAACCGGCCTTTTGAACATGAAATCAAGTTCGGCCCCTTTGCTTGTCGAAATTGGAAACCAGCCCTTACATGTTTGAAATAGGAACCAGCTTGCATGTTAAAATCGGAACCGACCTTTGCATGTTGAAATAGGAAACCGGCCTTGATTTGTAAAATGACGGATATATTTTAAAACCGGCTTTGACTTGTAAAAATGATAGATATGTTTTGAAAACCAGCTTTGATTTTGAAACCGGCCTTGAATTGAAACAGGCCTTAGAGCATGTT
The DNA here is from genome assembly GCA_025585075.1 of Nepenthes mirabilis. Classification (NCBI taxonomy): domain Eukaryota; kingdom Viridiplantae; phylum Streptophyta; class Magnoliopsida; order Caryophyllales; family Nepenthaceae; genus Nepenthes; species Nepenthes mirabilis. Next base: position 12,391 of record JAODPA010149558.1, read on the forward strand.
TTGAAACCAAAATTTGCCCCATGAAATTCAAACCGGCCTTAGAGCATGTTTTGAAATCGAAATTTGCCCCATGAAATTGAAACCGGCCTTAGAGCATGTTCTGAAACCAGAATTTGCCCCATGAAATTGAAATCGGCCTTAGAGCATGTTTTGAAATCGGAATTTGTCCCATGGATTTGAAACCAGCTTTTTAGAAAAAACCTCTGACTTGATAAGTAAGACCTCTGATATTTTGACAAAAGGCCTTCGGTTTTAAAATGTTAAAGGAAAGGCTATACGAACTTCAATGGTTTGAAGTTAAGAACAAAGGCTATAAGAACAAGGAAAAATGTATGTAATCCGGACAGCAAGTGGAACTCTACGACTTCCAACTTTTGAACTATGATATATGGCCAATAAAGAATATGAACTAAGAACCGAGTTTCCATTAAACTTGCTATTAAAGATGGATGAAGGATATTGGAGTGACACTCGAGGACTGCCCCTAGGCCACGGGGGAATTTTTGGTGGCATAAGGCTTATGGACTATGGCCCCGTATGCCGAGTTAAAGGCATTACCTCCCGCCTTAGGGAGCATAATGAGAGGATACAGCTCTAGGTTGTGGGGTAGTACACAACCATTCCTCGATGTTGTCCGCTCTCGTCCGATCCCTAAAGATAATAAGTATTTCATTCAGCTTTTATGAAATTTCTAAATATAAGATAATAATAAGAAGAACAAGGATTTCTGAACTAAAGAATAATTTGTTACGACAACTTTTCGTATGCGAAGTTTATGTTATATGTATGTTAATGTTTTCTACATGTTGGTACCTTGCCGGGCTTTGTAGCTCACTCTTGCCATTTTTCAGATGATGAGAAGCTTATGGAGGACGAGATTGAGTAGAGTCATATGAAGTAGACAGCATAGCTGGCCGGAGCTGATCAGTAAAAGAATTGATGTATTTCTTTTGATATATTGAGAAGGATTTATAAAACAGTTCCACTGTAAAAGAATTTATGGATGTTAGCATGTTTCCGTAATTATAATGTGGAAGAATGAAGTTGATATTCTAGTAGCATCTCATGTCATGTCAAGGACTTCGTGTCGACCAACCTTAATGTGGAGGTAAAACCTTGATGGCTAACTCAAGGAGTTCAGCCTTAAGCGATCCTGTGTACGAAATGAAAGGTATATTCGCATAAAAGAAAAGAAAAATTTTATGTCCACCTAACTAATATTTATACTGTATATGACGTAAAGGTTAGGCTTGACGGCGACCATATGTGGTGGATTATGGCCGGTCCGTCACACCTTTGAGGTACGATGAGCTAAGAACTAAGAAAAGAGAACAATGATACCTTCAGTTCAGTTAAATCAGTAAGAAATCGGACCTAGGACTGTTATTCAGTTAAGTAGGGTTCTCCGGCATGCCATATGTAAGATCTCAATCCCGAAACATGATAATTATGGAATAATTATATGGATAAAAATCATATCTAAGTTTAAGTATAGTAAAAATTTTGATACCGAAACAAATGAGGTTAAATGAGACAAAAGTCACCCAGAGCCTGATGGCCGCTCAAGCGGCCACTCGAGCGCAAAAATGCAAAAATACAACTTGAGGGTGGCCCGAGGTGGGACGGGAGCAGGAATAGGCTATGAGGTTGGCGCTCAACCAGTGCTCGAGTGCCAACACGGGCGCGAAAATGTGAGTGCTTGTGCCTGATGACCGCTCGGCTGGCGCTCGAGCGCCAGTCATGTGACCCGCACATGATTTCTTTTCCTCGTGTTTTTAAGTGGGATTTTTTGTGTTGCGGGTTTCATTTGCAACAGAACCATGACAGCCACAAGAGGAAGAGGAGAGGAAGGAGAGGGAAGTGAAGGAAAAAGGGGAGAAATCATCTGACCCGATCTAATCCAAGTGAGAATAATTGTAGATCAAGCTCAGAGAAGTGTACTTCGGACGTTTTTTTACTCTTTTTACAACTTTCCTGTTTCTCAAAAATTACATTTATGCTCTAAATCCAAATTTCCCCATGTTTAGTATAAATAAAGCATATTTCTCCTGATTAATCAGACTGATTTTATGTTTACCTACATGTATTGCAATATTTAGCTTCTATTTCATGTATAAATATGTATTTGGTGTTCATTTTACGTTCGAGAGATTTCGGTGAAACCCTATGTACAAAAATTGAAAATTTGGAGCGTTAAATCCATAATGTTTGACATGTAAATGTTAATTTATAAAGAGGTAATGCCCCTGTTACGATTTGCATCTGAAAATTTACATGGAACTGCACTGTTGAATTTCTGTGAATTTCTGATGCAGTCTGAAGAACTATCTGTATAAATTTGACTGACTTTCTGAAATATAATGAATTATAAGATAAGGAATTAAGAGAAAAATATTTCTAATTCTGTTTATTGGGACTAGCATGCCTTAAAATATTATGGTGGTAATCGAGGATAACTCTATCCATAGAGTTATACGTGGTCTGCCCTTCCTTAGAGTGTTAGCGTAGAGGGCAGAAATTTAATAATCCACCGACCTTGGGGAGGTATTTGTATATAAATCCCGCCAAAAGGGATATTTTAGTTCATACATTGGATTGTGTAGAGTAAACACAATCTATCCTCGATTATTCGCCCCATCAACTACTAGGATCTACTAGTTTGGTCCTTTCTGATAATAAAAAGGGATTTTCATAACTTATAGATTTTCATATCAACTTCTAATTTCTAAGGCTCATTACATTGATTCATGATTTCTGAAGCATGTTTATATGATTTATGATATCCCATGCTTTCATGTTACCTTTCTTTTCTTGAATACTTCTATGATTTTGTATATTTGTACCTCTATTCTGCTTGACAAGATTTACACTGTATATTTTTACTGTACCTTGTTGGGCTTCGGCTCATTGTTTTACTTTTCCCCCTTTAGATGATACAGTAGAGATAGTCCCTAACAAGAAAGAGTAAGCCAAAGTCTAACCTGCAGACTTTTGGAGACTTGAAGCTAATTTGGAGATCTTAGAAAAAGATAGCTAGATAGCTAGAATGTAATACCTGATTTTATATGTGGATCTTGTATATGAAATGTATGTTATACATGAGATGAAATAGGGATTTATGCTTCCGCAGGTATATAGTTCAGCTTCCGCCATATGTTTTTTTTTTAATTTTATATAGATCCTAGACAGCACTTCTATTCTAAATTTTTGGATTAGTGGACAGGAATGTTGAATGTAATTGTTGTAGGAATTATATGGGGTCTATTGATCTTGTGTCAATGATGAGAATGTGTGTGATGGATATTATTTTGTATATTTATAGGTTTTATTCAGATTTCATATATCGGTTTAGCCCATTTTAAGGAAAATTCTGTCCATTTTTTCTTAGAACTTTAGATTGTTATTTGGACTTTAGTTTCTATATTTGTATTGATGAAAATATCTGAGAACAAAAAAAATCTATTCTATTACAATTGGTATTAGAGAAATGAGATACCTTAAGAATTAATCAATCATAAAGCGGAAGCATAGGCTTAAGTTTTAGCAGGAGATAGGTTGGGGTAGCTAAAATAATTAGGATGCTGAGGAAGTTGATCCTTAGGCTACGTTTGAATTTCATTAAATCACTGATGACCCCTTCCCCTAATTTGATTTCTTAAGGATTATTATTGTTGTAGTTGATTCTGGTTATAGGATATAAGATGGCCAATAGGAGAAATAGAAGAAACAATCGTGGTGGTGCTAGTACTCCCCACGATCGAGAGGCCACGTATGTGGATTTGTTGGAGAGGATGACTAATGTGGTTGAATCTATGGAGCAGTGTCATATGGCTCCGGTCCCTGCACCTGAGCCAACTCCAATAAATCCTGTTCCGATGATGTATGATAGGTTCACAGCAGAGTGAGCACTGAGATTTTTGGATTATCCTGATCTGACAAAAGTGGATGTTTGGCTTAAGAGGATGAAGAAGATTTTCGCTGTGATCTAGTGTACCGATCAAGAGAAAGTTACTTTCATAGTGTACAAGCTGGAAGGCAAAACTGATAGTTTGTGGAGTATGAAAAGAGAGAGCATTAGGCATACCCGACAATGCAGTCACTTGGGAAATGTTTGAGGAAGTTTTCATGGAGAAGTATTTCCCGTCCAGCCTCCAAGATCAAAAAGAGTAAGAGTTTATGCAGCTGAGGCAGGTAAATATGATAGTTATGGAGTACAACACAAAGTTCACTGAATTGTCCCGTCTTACACCCTATTTCGTGGAGAACAAGTTGAGGAAAGTAAAAAATTTCAGCAAGGGCTACGGGACGATATTAGGAAATAATTGTTGACCTTGAAGCTCTAGACTTATGTTGATATTTTGGATCAGGCAATGATTTATGAGAAGGAGGTGGAGACGCAGAGATTCTTTGTAAAAAGAGCTGCTAGTCAAACGTGTTTCAGTACTGGATCGAATGTAGGGCCTTTAGGACCACCCAAGAAGGCAAGGACTACAGACAAGGGGAAGAGCATTACTCAAATTCAGTCAATGACTAGTTCTCAAGTGTCAGCAGCTGACTGTACTTTCTATAGGAAGAAGCATGCAAGATATTCTTGTCATAAGGCAATGGGAGCTTGCTTTAGATGTGGCCAGCAGGGCCACCAACTTAAAGATTGTCCATATCTTTAGAGGATAGAAGGAAAGAAGCCAACTATCATGACTAAGGCTTTTGCAGTGATTGTTTAGGACCCGGAGACATCCCCGAACGCTGTGGAGGGTACCCTTTCTATTTGTGGAGTTCCTACTTCTATATTATTTGATTCAGAGTCTACAGATGCTTTTATTTTTCCATGATTTGCATGATGTATTGATTTGCCCTGCATATTTTAGATTATTCATTAGCTGTATCAACTCCCACGGAATCCTTGGTAGTGACTGATATTGTGTATCCCGGATGTGTAGTTGAGGTGAATGAGAAATGTTTGATTATGGTTTTGGTATTGTTGGACATGGAAGATTTTGATGTAATTTTGGGAATGGATTGGCTAGCTAAATATCACGCCAGTATTAATTGTTTTCTGAAGAGGGTTTGTTTTGATATTCCCAGAATGGGATCATTTTTCTTTCAAGGCATTAAGAAGAAAGAGGTGTCTGTATTAATTTCTGCTTTGCATGCCAAGCACTTGTTAAAAAGTGGATGTCAAGCTTACCTGGCATATGCCTACACTACTGGGAGTCACAGTGTACCGACTAAGGATATTCTAGTTGTGTGTGATTTTGAGAATCTCTTTTTGGAGGAGTTACCTGGACTACCTCCACAGCGGGAGACCGAGTTTGAAATTGCTATTATTCCTAGAGTTAGCCCGATTTCTAAAACCCCTTATCGTATGGCCCCGGCTAAATTGAAAGAATTAAAGTTGCAGTTACAGGAGTTATTAGATAAGGGTTTTATCAGACCGAGTGTATCTCCTTGTAGTGCACCGGTATTGTTTGTGAGGAAGAAAGATAGGTCCTTGCGGCTATGTGTTGATTTTCATTAGTTGAACAAAATCACGATTAAAAACAAGTATCCACTGCCTCGTATCGATGATTTATTTGACCAACTACAAGGATCTCGGGTGTTTTCGAAGATTGATTCGAGGTCCGCTTATTGTCAGTTGAGGATCAAGCCAAAAGATGTGGCCAAGACTGTCTTTTGGACGAGATACAGCCACTATAAGTTTCTTGTCATGCCTTTTGGCCTTACAAGTGCCCCTACTGCATTTATGAATCTGATGAATAGGGTATTCAAGTCGTATCTAGATAAATTTGTAGTGGTATTCATCAATAACATCTGAATATATTCAAAGGATTATGAGAAGCATGAAGCTCACTTGAGGATAGTACTTCAAGTACTCTGCGAGGAAAGGCTACATACTAAGCTGAATAAGTGTGAGTTCTAGTTGCAAAAGGTGATGTTTCTTGGTCATGTAATTTCTAACGGTGGTATTTCTGTGGATTCAAAGAAGGTGGAGGTTGTTACAAATTGGAGTAGGCCAACGTCTGTGACCGAGGTTAGGAGATTTCTTGGCATGTCAGGCTATTACAGGCATTTTGTAAAAATTTTTTTACAGAGTGCTATATCTCTAACTCAACTGATGAAAAAAGAGGCTAAGTTTGAATGGGCTGAGGAATGTGTTCAGAATTTTCAAGAGTTGAAGGATTGTTTGACTTCTACTCCGGTACTAATTATTCTGAAAGGTTTTGGTAGTTTTGAGGTATACTGTGATGCCTCTAAGATAGGTTTGGGCTGTGTGCTAATACAACATGGTAAAATTATAGCTTATAGGTCTAGACAACTGAAGGTGCATGAAAGGAACTACCCTACTCGTGATCTGGAACTGGCTGCTGTGGTGTTTGCTTTAACAATTTTGAAACATTATTTCTATGGTAAAAAGTTTCTTATTTATTCTGATCATAAAAACTTGAAGTATATGTTCTCACATAAGGAGCTTAATATAAGGCAAAGGAGGTGGCTTGATTTCTTGAAAGATTATGATTGTGAGATATAGTATAAGCCCAGGAAAGTAAATATAGTTGCAGATACATTGAGCCATCAATTGGGGTATGTGGCTAAGTTACAAATCAAGCAAATGAAACTGTTGGATTATCTAAAGCTGTGTGATATCCAACGATATGTTCAGGGTGATAGGATGATTTTATCTTATCTTCAAATCCAGTCGAAGGTAATTAATGAAGTTAATGAGAAACAAGTGAATGACCCGTTCCTTGTGGATATTATAAGTAATCTAAATAAGGAGTCTGGAGTTGATTTTAATGTCCGAACTGATGGAGTATTGAGGTTCAGAGATTGATTATGTGTACTGGATGATAGGGAATTGAAAGAGATGATCTTGAAGGAAGCTTTAGGTCTCGATATACCATCCACCCCGAGATGAACAAAATGTATCATGATCTAAAGAAGGTTTTTTGGTGAAAAAACATGAAGAGGGATATCATGGCCTATGTGGAGAAATGCCTTGTATGTCAGCAGTTGAAAGCTGAAAGAAGGAAACCTTCCGGGTTGTTACAACTAATGCCGATCCCTAGCTAGAAATGGGAAGATATAATTATGGATTTTATATCAAATTTACCAAGAACTCCCTGGAATCATGACAACATTTGGGTTATAATTGATTAGCTGACAAAATTAGCCTATTTCTTGGCGATCAGGATGACTTATTCCCGTGATAAACTGGCTCAATTATATGTAAATGAGATTGTGAGATTTCAAGGAGTGCCTATTTCGATTGTGTCTGATAGGGATCCACATTTTGTCTCGAGATTTTGGGAAAGCTTGCATAAGGAGTTGGAGGGATAGAATTGAAATTCAGTACTACATATCACCCCCAGATTGATGGCCAATCGGAGTGTAAATTTAAATCCTTGAGGATATGTTGAGGGCCTCGTTGTTAGAGATAAAGGGAACTTGGGATAATTATCTGGTCTTGGCGGAAGTTGCATATAATAACAACTATCATGCAAGTATCGACATGGCACTTTTTGAGGCACTGTATGGGAGGAAGTGCAAATCGCCGATTCACTGGGAGGAGATCGGAGATAAGAGGATTTTGGGTCCTGAAATTGTGAAGGAAATGGCAGAGAAAATTAGGCTGATTCATGAGAACCTGAAGCTTGCTCAAAGTAGGCAGAAAAGCTTTGAGATCGAAGGAGGACAGAATTGAGCTTTGATGTTGGAGATTACATTTTTCTGAAAGTTTCACCATCCAAGTGAACGTTTAGGTTCGGGGTAAAAGGAAAGCTAAAGCCGCGGTTCATCGGTCCTTTTGATATTTTGGAGAGGATCGAGGAGGTAGCTTATAGGTTGGTACTACCACCCAATCTTGCAGACATACACGATGTATTCCATGTATCGATGCTTTGGAAGTATTTCCATGATCCTACGCACATGATTGAGTATGAGCCCTTGACTATCGATAAGGATTTATCCTATGTTGAAGAGCCGATATAGATATTTAATCGAAAGGATCAAAAGTTGTGCACGAAGACCATTCCCCTGGTGAAAGTATTTTGGAGGAATCATTCACCGGAGGAGGCCACATGGGAGCGCAAAGAGGAAATCCAAAGCAAGTATCCCCACTTATTTTCTTAAGGTATGTTGCTCCATTTAATTTTGAGGATGAAATTTCCTTAAGTGGGGGAGAGTTGTGAGATCCCGATCCCAGAATATGACAATTATGGAATAATTATGTAGATGAAAATTATATTAGGTTTATGTATAGTGAAAATTTTGATACCGAAGCAAAATGAGGCGAAAGGAGACAAAAGTGGCCCAGTGCCTGATGGCCGCTCGAGCGGTCACTCGAACGCAAAAATGCAAAAGTACTGCTCGAGGGTCACCCGAGGCAGGACAGAAGCGGGAACAAGCTATGAGGTTGGCACTCGACCAAAGCTCGAGTGCCAACCCAGGTGCGAAAATGTGAGAGCTCATGCCTGATGACAGCTCGACTGGCGCTCTGGCGCAAGTCGGGGGACCCCCATGTGATTTCTTTTTCTCGTGTTTTTAAGTGGGATTCTAGGTGTTGGGGGTTTCATTTGTAGTAGAACCACGATAGCTATGAGAGGAGAGGAGATGAAGGAGAGGGAAGAGAAGGAAAAAGGGGAGAAATCATCCGATCTGATCCAATCCAAGTAAGAATAATTATAGATCAAGCTCAAGCAAGTGTACTTTGGACGTTGTTTACTATTTTTATAGCTTTTTTGTATTTCAAAAATTGTATTTATGCTCTAAATCCATGTTTCCCCATGTTTAGTATAAATAAAGTATATTTCTCCTAATTAATCGAACAGGTTTCATGTTAACTTACATCTACTGTAATATTTAGCTTTGATTTCATGTATATATATGTATTTGGTGTTTGTTTTACATCTGAAAGATTTTGGTGAAACCCTAGGTACGAAAATTGAAGATTTGGTGCCTTAAATCCATAAAGTTTGACATGTAAATGTTAATTTGTAAAGAGGTAATGCCCATGTTACAATTTGCATCTGAAAATTTACATAGAACTGCACTATTAATTTTTTGTGAATTTCTAATGCAGTCTAAAGGACTATCAGTATAAATTTGACTGACTTTCTAAAATACAGTGAGTTGATAAGGAATTAAGAGAAAAATATATCTATTTTTGTTAATTGGGACCTAGAACTATTATTTAGTCAGGTAAGGTTCTCTGACATACCTTAAAATGTTATGGTTGTAATTGATGATAGCTCTGTCCATAAAGTTATATGTGGTCCGCCCTTCCTCAAGGTGTTAGCCTAGAGGGTGGAAATTTTGATAATCCACCGACCTTCGGAAGGTATTTGTATATAATCCACCTACCTTCAAGAGGTATTTGTATATAAATCCTGCCAGAAGGGATATTTCAGTTCATACCTTAGATTGTGTGGAGTAAACACAATCTATCCTCAATTATTCGTCCCTCGGCTAATAGGGTCTATTAGTTTAGTCCTTTCTGATAATAAAAAGGGATTTTCAGAACTTATAAATTTTGATATCAGCTTCTAATTTCTAAGGCTCGTTACACTAATTTATGATTTTTGAAGCATGTTTATATGATTTATGATATCCCATGCTTTCATGTTACCTTTCTTTTCTTGAATATTTCAATGATTTTGTATATCTGTACCTCTGTTCTACATGACAAGATTTACACTGCATATTTTTATTGTACCTTGTTAAATTTCGGTTCATTGTTTTGTTTTTTCCCCTCCAGATGGTACAATAGAGATAGTCCCTGATGAGAAAGAGTAAGCCAAAGCCTATCCTACAAACTTTTGGAGACTTGAAGCTAATTTGAAGATCTTAGAAAAAGATAGCTTGAATGTAATACCTGGTTTTGTATATGGATCTTGCATATGAAACGTATGTTATGCATGTGATGAAATAGGGATTTATGCTTTTGCAGGTATATAGTTCAGCTTCCGCTATATGTTTTTTTTTTTTTGGATTTTGTACTGGTTCTAGATGGCGTCTCTATTCTGAATTTTTGGATCAGTGGACAGGAATGTTAAATGTAATAGCCGTAGGGAATTATACGGCATTTGTTGAACCTATTTCTACGATGAGAATATATATGATGGATATTATTTTTTATATTTGTAGGTTTTATTCAGGTTTCATATATCAGTTTAGCCTAATTTTAAGGGAACCTCTGTCTGTTTTTTCTTATAACTTTAGATTATTATTTGGGCTTTAATTTTTGTATTTGTATAATTCTAAGGACAAAAAAACTGTTCTGTCACACCTTAGAACGTTACAGTGGTAATCGGGAATAATTCCGTCCATGGAATGATACGTGGTCCACCCTTCCTCAGGGTGTTAACACTGAAGGGTAGAATATGAGTCTGATCTGTCTTCAGGAGGTAATATTATAAATCCTCCCAATAGAAGAGATATTACTATTCTGAGTCTGGCCTTTGATCATGTGGAGTGAATATAATCTATCCACAATTATTTGCCCCTTCAGCTAATAGGGCCTGTTAGTTCGGGTCCCTTTAGAAACTAGAAGCAATTTAAAGAATAAGCAAAGTTCGATTCAATTTACAATTTTTGACATGTTTTATGGCTAAGATAAGGAAAGTTAAAAGAAACAAAAATAAGATTTTGGTTTCCAAATTTATGTTTTCATATTGCTTCATATTTTCTCATCTCTTCCCTATGTCCCTACTTTTTAATTGAACCATGTTCCTTCCCTCTACGGTATATGTATATTTTTATGGTATCTTATTGGGTTTCAACTCACCCTTATTATTTTTGCCCCTTCCAGATGAGACAGTAGAACTGGTGCCTAAAGAACAAGAGTAGATAAGGCTTAGTAAATAAGATTTTGGAGTCACGAAGCCTCTGAAAGATTTTAGGTGTTTTGATAGCTTTGAATATAATTAATTAATATTATGAACGAACTTGTACATCTAACGACTATGGCATGTTGTATATCTTGTTGGATGGTTGTTTGTGCTTCTGCAAGGTTACCTTATGGATCCAATTTTGCTTCCGCTATTTTGTTTTGGATTTGTATAAGTCATAGATGGCATCTCTTATTTGATCTTGATATAGTGGATATGATTGTTGAATTGGAGCCATAGATAAATATGGTGTTTGAATAATCTTGTGTTGTGTTGTGAATATATGTTGAAATCCTTATCTATATGCCGTGTCCAGGTTGTGTAATTTCAGGTTATTTGTATTGGACTTTGTATATTTTTAGAGAAAATTCTATCCGATTTTTCTTCAGAAATTTATGTTATATTATTTTGGGCATTAGTTTTATTTGTTTATTAACGGTGATTATTTGAGAAAAATAATCTGTTCCGTCATGTTAATGGTATCAAGGAAGTCGTAATGATAATGTCTTATTGATTTGAGGATTTAGTCTTGGGTAATTATCGTATAATAGGATTATATGATATCGATTGGATAAAGTGGGCCAAGTTCTAGCCTAGATTGAGAGAAGGAATAACTCACCATATTTAGTAGAATGGTGGATGTGATTGAATCTATGGCCCAAAGATTACAAAATCTGAAGCCGGTGATAGTGAATCCAGGGGTGGCCACAACGACTTATGATCATTTTACTAATAAATAGGTGTTAGAGTTCATTGGGCATCCAAATCGTACAAAGGTAGAATTTTGGATTCGTTGAATTGAAAAGATTTCACAAGTAATTCGCAATCTTGATGAGAAAAATGTTGTTTTTGCTTCCTATAAGTTAGAAAAAGAAGCAAACCATTAGTTGTCCATAAAGAAGAGGATCTTAGGGCTTGAGAATAAGCAAATTTCATTCGACATGTTTGTCAAAGTGTTCATGAAGAAGTACTTTCCCACGAATTTGAGAGAATAAAATGATGATAAAATTACACAAATATAGCAAGGAAATAGGACCGTGGTGGAGTATAATACCAAATTTATAAAGTTATACCATTATACTCCCCACGTAATCCTAAATGAAGCATGGAGAGTAAGAAAATTCTTGTAAGAGCTGAATGATATCATCCATAAACAACTACAAACATTAAAGTTGAGAAGATATAGAGGAGTATTAGATTTAGTGTGAGATCCTGATCCCAAAAATATAATGTGACGGACTAGATTATTCTCTATCGAATAACCTCCGTCAATAGTAACACAAAGGTATATCCCATAATTAACCCATGGCTTCTATAGAAATTTCAGCATAGTTTCCTCTGCAACTGGACGAAAACCAAAAATGCAACCTGCTTAAATACATCCTAAACAAGCACACATCTAACCAAAATAATTAACACAAGCCTACAACACAACACACAGGATCACAATATCTGTCATATCATCCATGGCTCCAATACAGTACTCCTATCAACTGTATTAGAACTAGAGAGATGCCATCTAAAATAAAACAAAGCTCAAAACATTAACATAAATGCGAAAGTGTAACTAAATCATCAAATCCTACGGAAGTATAACAAAATCATAATATAATAACAAGCCACATTCATCCATGAGTGCCTGTTTATATTCTGATATGATAAACATAACCCAATCTTCAAGCTTCGATATCCCGCAACTCCCTTCAAGCAAGTCTCTCTCCTTGCTCTAACTAATCCGGCGCCAGCTAAGTGTTCTCATCTGGAAGGAGAACAGCAAGGGTGAGAATACAGCTCAATAAATATAATCATAACTCACTAACAATTATGATAACGATGAAAGCAACAACTGGGAGGAGGGAAAAGCACAAGATGTCAAAATCAGGAATCATGAGAGGAAACAGGGAACATCTTGGAACATTAGATTTTCACGGTTACATAGATTAGGCATTATTCATTTTCATCATTATATCATCTTTGCGGACTCGGGCTAGTAGGTCGTACTAACCAACGATGCGAGAGAACAAGAAAAGGAATGTGTTCGCTACACATTCTAAAGTCACGGCTATATTTTAGGTCTGTAGTACTCGACCACCGGTTGCATCTCCACTATGCAACACTCAACGGCTACATTTTAGGCCTGCAGCACTCGGCCATCTTAACACACCCCATATCCCCCGGGGACCAGGGTAATCCTCGTTCTTCCACAGTAGTATCCTAAAGCATACCACGAATATCACCCGCTCCCACGAGCGGCCAGAATACGTGGCCAAGTATTCCTCAGGTTCACACTGCGATGGACATGGTAAGCCAAAGGTTACTACCCCTATGAATCATGGTCCTAGTTTCAAGATTAGTTTCAACACTTGGAGAGGAAAATCTATATTTGCCATACACATTCATAACTCAAAAAATCATATTCCCATCACATACATCTCCATCTGGGAGATCATTCCATTACAATGCACATTGTGGATTCCCTTCCCTTTACTTGCTCGATTCGCAACATTCTGTGGGACTCAATCCTGTTATTATAATTCAACTCATGTTTACAAAAGAATTCCGAATTTCATACCTTTGATAATCACGTATCATTTTATAAGCCTCCTGGACTCATTCCTTGCATTCGGTGCCCAAATACACATTTTCGGGGCTTACACTTTAACACAACATTTAGATATCACTTTCATAACAATTAAACGAGGGCAACGCATGTAAATTTCCCATTTATTTTCGGATGAACAGTGTCAGGCCTCTTTTAGAGCATCCGAACGCCGCGAACAGTTCGATACTTGTGAAATCTGTGTCCAGTTGATACATATGCACAATTGGGACATGGTGATTCATCTTTTGGGGTCGATTCAACATACAACGAGGGTGGAAACATGCAATTTCCCCCCTTTTCACTTGGATGAATAGTGTTAGGGCCGATTTAGAAGGCCTGGACACCGTGATCGGGTCAAAACGTGTGAGATCGAACTCACGGCTGACATATATACATATTTAGGACATGGGGATTCACATTTTGAAGTCAATTTCACGATACGTGGAAGGAAAAAGGAAAATCCCCAATTTCGTGGGTTAGGGTTTCGGTGAAACCAAATCAAGCGAATCGGACACGATTCAAATAACTAACTACATATTCTTGGACCTCAAGGCACAGGCTTCATGATTCTAACGTTCACGCTGGGTATCGACACAAAATACCCAACAAAATCAAGCAAAACATCGAAAGGGAATGAGAAGTGAGTATGAGAACACTTGCCTCGACGCGTGCTTTCACCTTTATAAATAACTCTCAGACGGATTTGGACTCCAAGGCCTCGATCTCTTCCCTTCTCTCACTAGAATCGACACTCTCTCTCTCTAGAAGCTTCGGGGTTCATGGGAAAATGAGGAAAAAGAAGCACGACGCGACTTAAAAAGGCGCCACCGCTCGAGCGCGCCTCAAGCAAGCATCAGGCGGCCGCAAATTCTGGAATTCCCGCTCGAGCGGCCAGTGGGCGGCCAAGGTTCTAGAAAACACGCTCGAGCGGAGCTCGAGGGGCCAGCAGGCGGGCGAGGTTCTGGAAAACACGCTCGAGTCACGGCTCGAGCGAGCAGCAGGCGCAAGCCTGCAGGCAGTGCTTCAGCAGCACGAACCCGAATTCTTCACGATTTTTTTCTTCCGATACCCAACCTTATTTGTTCCATAGGCCTAGTATTGATCATTAGTATACTAATCACCTCATCATTATCAAGTTTTTAGAACCGGAACCTCACAATTCTCCCCCACTTATGAAAATTTCGTCCTCAAAATTTAACAAGTCTCGAATTTCCAAAACAGAGGTGAACCCCTTATATGCTAACCTCATTTCCTCGGACACTGCTAATTTTAGGAATCTCAAGCATTGAATTGTTCTCATTCTTATCACAAAACAAATCCTTAGCCTCTCAGAACGGCTCAACCCAGACACTTATTGATTCTCTCAACCATCGATACAAGGAATACCTTATAACGATCCCTAGATATTCCAAAAGCGACCTACAATCATGCCAGACATTCTTCTAATTCAATCCGATACTTCAAACGGACCAATAAACTTTCACTTCAATTCATTCCAAGCCTCGAAAGAATTCGATTACAAGGACCTCAACCTTATTTAGAAATCTCTGGGCCATGGGCCCACACGCTTCCGCTGCGCTACTCTGATTAATACGATCCTAGGATAGCCATACCATGAAGATAAATCCCCCTATCATCCAATTACGCCACATTCAAAACTATAATCATAACGATCACCCAAAGAGTTGACATAACTTTAAATCACTACCCAGAATTCTTAAAATTGCGATTACTTGGTAACCTCAAGATTCTGTTGGCATATCAAGGAGCCAATTGAACCAAATCCGAATACATCATCCATGGCCACGATAAGTGGGTCATTCTAATTATCCTGAAACAGAACCACAAGGACTTCACATTCCATAAACCCGTAACTCCCATAAACGAATACGATTCTATTTCCTAACTAAGAATACGACATTCTATCATCCAATCATTTGGACTTACTAGCAATACACCTTTTACATCTCCTATGAACATTCAAAGACATGAAATTCTAACGACTCACAGCATCAATTGTCAACATTAATGTTTGCTTTCCTTAAAAGCACCGAGGTTCACCTTCCCATCCTCTAAACAGATCTGACCACGTGCAACACCATATGATCATCTTTCCTTTATGATACAATCATTCCGGCTCTTAAAATTTTTGATAAGGGTTAACTTCAAAATGATACCCAGAGGTTCACAAAGTGAAAACTTCAATGGCTAATTCCAACTTACACATGGGGTAACTCTAATCATGAACTTCTCCCCCACCTATATCAAAGGTATCCACCTGTCATGACGTGAGAGTAACATAACCTTAACCTTTCTTAAAGTATCACATTCTACAATAACTTATCAGACCCATTAAGGGTTAACCCAAATGTCATTAACGTCAATTACCCCTATCCGGTATCTGAAAACTACCGTTTATCTTTCGTTCTAATAATTACAAATCTCTCCCACGCTGATCGTCTTACCGACACAGAAATCCCCCAAGGAATACTTGTCAGGTCACTTAACAGCTTTGGTTAGATCCAGGATGACCGTACACTTTCACGACACTAATTGATCTCCCCAATTATCCATCACTTATAATCTTGTTGACCTCAAAATCATGTTACCACAGAACCACAAGCTTAACAAGACACTTCCTTAACAAAACTCGCACTCCCTTCCTAATGGGGGCATACGGATTATCAGCCGTCAGAACTTATGACATAATCCTCAAATAACTACATACACCCCATTATTCCTTTGAATTCATCAATGAAGTCACCCCAACATGGATCCGAATATGGCCAAAAGATCAAACCCATAGAATTTCATAAAACGCTAACGAGTCTACAAAACCCAAACGACGTTTTTGGACTTTATAGTAGCCATATCATTATCCTGAATACTGCCGGGGCTACAACTTCCATCGATCCACAATTAACACGCTATGGACCCAAATCGATCTTAGAATTCATCAAGCCTCCACGACGGCCCATGGCTACACCTATCCATCTACAAAGTCTGCTCATCCAATCATTAATCTCCTAGCCATTTTTGAAATTCATGAACCACCTTATCGGTCCATCTATTTACCTCGAAGGTTCTGGAATATCTTACCATGATACCAAAGCCGATACTTCCACGGCCCTACTTAAGATCCTCAACGATTAGCATTGATTTGACATGACCAAGAATTACCAAACAAAAGATAACTCAGTCGAATCTTCCTTTTTGATAACATCCTCGATCAAATGATCTACAAGAAAGACAATATCAATTTCTTGATACCTCGATCAATTTAAACTCATGCTTCAAATCCTACAACCTGATTGCAAGATGCTATCCTTTACCAAGCCAACTATATTAGCACTGCAGTTCGTCTACCGAACTATTAATAAGATCAGATTAAGACTTAATACTTTAACTATCTCAAGTTCATACCCAAAATCGCACAATTCAATTACAAGGTACAATATGTTTACCAACACAATTCAAATCGACCCGATAACTTACTGACCAAATCATTCAAACGTCACGTTAAGATTGGCACCACAAAATGGTTCAAGTTAAACCAACCAATCATATCCACGAACTCTAAAAATATCACAACCTCAACACCACTTGTATCAAACTTAGATCCTTATTAAATAAACCTAGGAATCATAAAACCATATATATAATCGGGATCCCAAAGATGCAAGTGTTGTGACATCAAGATTGAGAAATTTCATCTCCTATCTCGGCAATCCACATATTTCTCTCATGCTTCATCACCACCGAAACTTCGATCCTAAGGCACTGGATTTCTTCACTTCAAGGTCAGAGGATACAAATTATCCTTAATCCAACGACCGTATTATCTATAACTTAAATCATAGTCCCCAAATCCCTTCAGGAAAACATTTATCGAAGATTCGTACATAAACATCCACTTTGATATATCTTTTGTCCTTCCAAGTACTAGGTCACCTTTGCCACTATTACAAGGCTTAGGTTCTCCAATCGCACATAACTCAAAACACAATGCAACATGGGCTTGGAATCCCCAAGACGACACCAAATCACAATATTAAACCCAAGAGCCTTACCTCCTGTCACGACAGGTGACATTAACACATTGAGTTAATACCTTAGGACCCTAATTTAAAACACTGAACCTTTTCACCGCCTGTCCATGAATAAAGACATCCTTAAATCTTGCGATCGAACTAACCACTATTGAAACACGCTCCCAAGAGTCTCATCGACACAAGGCATTAATCCATGAAACTTCCATAGCATATGGGACAATATTTCTTAATCCCGAGACCCATGATCTTCTTCACGTCAACTAATCAAGGTCGACTTCACTTCCTATCTACCATGGGGCAACAGTCATATCTTCTACCAGACATGGGGTCACTGCAACGTCATATTAAGTCCTAGAAGTCCAAACACTTTAGTATTTCTAAAACAATTATGAATTGTCAGCCTAGAACTTCATATGCCCTAACTTAACTCCACCCTATTCATCACGTTCCCTAAGTTGACCTGGCAACCCTTCGTAGCAAAATACCAACCTAAGAATTTCAACCAAAAGCCGATCAAACTTAAACCTCAAACCGAGATTAATTAACTTAGGCCTCGAATCAACACTGATCAATCCAAGGACCCAATTGATACCAATCAGATTCCAACACTAAGGTGTCTCGACACACCATCTTTCTCTCTTCCTTGCAGTCAGCCACCAATACTAGTAGTCCTCATCTTGGAGCCACTACTAATATTTCCTTGAGACCGAAACATTTCACATTAAGTCACTCCTTGAATACTAGCGAGGACATATAAGCTAGCCAATCGAACTAAATCATCACTCTTAACTTAGAGCAAGCCTAAGTCATTGGGATTGGGGTAACCAAAACTATCTGGACTAACTTAGTCATCACAATCAATCTTAATCTAACCTAGGCTTCCGCATACGATTCAGATCAAACCTAGGGCATCTCTTTTTTTTTGATACCAACTGTGACGGACCAGATTATTCTCCATTGAATAACCTCTGTCAATGGTAACACAAAGGTATATCCCATAATTAACCTATGACTTCTACAGAAATTTTGACAGAGTCTCCTCTACAATTGGACGAAAACCAAAAATACAACCTGCTCAAATACATCCTGAATAAGCACACATCTAATAAAAATAATTAACACAAGCCTATAACACAACACACAGGATCACAATATCTGTCATATCATCTATGGCTCCAATACAGTACTCCTATCAACTGTATTAGAACTAGAGAGATGCCATCTAAAATAAAACAAAGCTCAAAACATCAACATAAATGCGAAAGTGTAACTAAATCAGCAAATCCTGTCGAAGCATAACAAAACCATAATATAAAAACAAGCCACATTCATCCATGAGTGGCTGTTTATATTCTAATATGATAAACATAACCCAATCTTCAAGCTTCGATATCCCGCAACTCCCTTCAAGCAAGTCTCTCTCCTTGCTCTAACTAATTCGACGCCGACTAAGTGTTCTCATCTGGAAGGAAAACAGTAAGGGTGAGTGTACAGCTCAACAAATGTAATCATAACTCACTAACAATCATGATAACAATGAAAGTAACAACTAGGAGGGGAAAAAGCACAAGATGTCAATAATCAGGAATCATGAGAGAAAATAGGGAACATCTTGGAACATTAGATTTTTACGGTTACATCGATTAGGCATTATTCATTTTCATCATTATATCATCTTTACGGACCCGGGCTAGTAGGCCGTACTAACCAACGATGCCAGAGAACGAGGAAAGGAATGTGTTCGCTACACATTCTAAAGCCACGGCTACTTTTTAGGTCTGTAGCACTCGACCACCGGTTGCATCTCCACTATGCAACACTCAATGGCTACATTTTAGGCCTGCAGCACTCGGCCATCTTAACACGCCCCATATCCCCCGGGGACCAGGGCAATCCTCGTTCTTCCACAGTAGTATCCTAAAGTGTACCACGAACATCACCCTCTCCCACGAGCGGCCAGAATACGTGGCCAAGTATTTCTTGAGTTCACACTGTGATCGACATGGTAAGCCAAAGGTTACTACCCCTATGAATCATGGTCCTAGTTTTAAGATTAGTTTCAACACTTGGAGAGGAAAATTCACATTTGCCATACACATTCATAACTCAGAAAATCCCATTCCCATCACATACATCTCCATCCGGGAGATCATTCTATTACAATGCACAATGTGGATTCCCTTCCCTTTACTTGCTCGGTTCGTAACTTTCTGTGGGACTCAATCCCGTTATTATAATTCAACTCATGTTCACAAGAGAATTTCGAATTTCATATATTTGATAATCACGTATCATTTTAGAAGCCTCCCGGACTCATTCCTTGAATTCGGTGCCCAAATACACATTTTCGGGACTTACACTTTAACACAACATTTAGACATCACTTTCATAACAATTAAATGAGGGCAACGCATGTAAATTTTCCATTTATTTTTGGATGAACAGTGTCAGGCCTCTTTTAGAGCAATCGGACGCCGCGAACGGTTCGATACTTGTGAAATCGGCGTCCAGTTGATACATATGCACAATTGGGATATGGTGATTCATCTTTTGGGGTCGATTCAACATACAACAAGGGTGGAAATATGTAATTTCCCCCTTTTCACTTGGATGAACAGTGTTAGGGCCGATTTAGAGGGCCCAGACACCGCGATTGGGTCAAAACGTGTGAGATTGAACTCGCGGCCGACGTATATATATATTTAGGACGTGGGGATTCACATTTTTAGGTCAATTTCATGAGACATGGAAGGAAAATAGGAAATCCCCATTTTCGTGGGTTAGCGTTTCAGTGAAACCAAATCGAGTGAATCGGACACGATTCGAACAACTAACTACATATTCTTAGACCTCAAGGCACGGGCTTCATTATTCTAACGTTCACGAGGGGTATCGACACAAAATTCCCAACGAAATCAAGCAAAACATCGAAAAGGAATGAGAAGTGAGTATGAGAACACTTGCCTCGATGCGTGCTTTTACCTTTATAACTAGCTCTCGGACGGATTTGGACTCCAAGGCCACGATCTCCTCCCTTCTCTCACTAGAATCAGCACACACTCTCTCTCTAGAAGCTTCGGGGCTCGTGGGAAAATGAGAAAAAAGAAGCACGACGCAGCTTAAAAAGGCGCCACCGCTCGAGCGTGCCTCAAGCGGGCGGCCGAGGTTCTGGAAAACACGATCGAGTGGAGCTCGAGCAGCCAGCGGGTTGGTGAGGTTCTGGAAAACACGCTCGAGTCACGGGTCGAGCACGCAGCAGGCGCAAGCCTGCAGCCAGCACTTCAGCAGCACGAACCCGAATTCTTCTCGATTTTTTTTCTTCTGATACCCAACCTTATTCGTTCCATAGGCCTAGTATTGATCATTAGCATACTAATCACCTTATCATTATCAAGTTTTTAGAACCAGAACCTCACACCTAAGAATTAGGAACTACATGGCAGTGAATTGGTAAGGCCAAAATGGTGTGATGAACTTATAAGAGCCAAAGTAGTTTGTGAGCTCTTGAAGGCCAAAGTAGCCTCATGATTTCTTAAAGGCCGAAGTGGCCTTATGGCCTTATGAAGGCCAAAGTTGGTTGTTGCCTCATGAAGGTCGACATAGCCTCATGCTTTCTTAAGGGCTGAAGTGGCCTTATGGCCTCATGAAGGCCGAAGTTGTGCATGGCCTCAAGAAGGCCAAAGTGGTCTTGTTGCTTTATGAAAACTAAAGTTGATGCCTTGTGTGTAGAAGAGGCCGAAGTAGCCTTATGGCCTTATGAAGGCCGAAGTTGATTGTGCCTCTTGAAGGCCGGAGTGGCCTTGTGATCCTTTGAAGGCTAAAGTGACCTTGCAACACCATGAAGGCTGGAGTGGCCTTGTGCACTCTTGAGGCTGGAGTGGCCTTGTGATCCCTTGAAGGCCGAAGTGGCCCTGTGGCCTCTTGAAGGCCGAAGTGATTTGATGGTTTAAAGGAGGCCTGAGTAAATTTGAAGAATTGATGGAGGCCAAAGTGGAATTGTGGGGTGAAGAAGGCCGAAGTTGATGTTGATGATAAGTCAGGAAGGCCAAAGTTGATGTTGATGATAGAGGCCAAAGTTGATGATAAATGAAGAAGGCTAAAGTTGATGAGTTAAGGATGATCGGAGTCGATTAAATTTGATAAAAACCGACCTTGTTGATAGCTAGAGTAGATTTACCTACTCCATTAATGATTTTCACCTACTCGGAGTAAGTAAACTACCCCTACCTACTTTGCTGACCTTCTAGAAGAAAAGTACCAAGTAAGTAACTTACCCCACTTGCTTCCACCTAACCCATTCTCTATATAAACGGAGCTAATTAGTGAGAAAGAGAGTTGGATGAATTTGGAAGAGACGAGGGGGAAAAAAGGGAGCCTTAGGCCAGGTTGAGGTAAGGACTTGGAGAATCAGTCAAGTGTACTCTTGGTTTTATGTTCAGAGAATGTTTTAATGCAAAAGTACTTTGAAACTTGTTTTCTACGTCATTGCTTTGATAATTATGTTCTAAATCTTATTATGAAGCATGCATAAATTTTATGATTCTGAACTAAGTTTCATATTTTGAGAACCTGTAATTCCTGACTCTGATTTCGTGCTTTAGTATATGTTTTATTGTTCATATTACAATTGGAACTGTGTTGCATGAAAATAGCTGTTGACTTTGATTTTTATATGTTGGCCCATGTTTCTGTTTATTTTATGACCGGACTGCTTTTCATGAAAATCCTATATGGAAATTGGAATGTTAAAAATGTGAAGGCCTTTTGAAATTGACCAAAGCATGGAATACGTAAACTTTGAATCGGCCTTGGAATATAATGAATTCTATTTAAACTTTGAATAAGTGCTTCAGACCTAGAACTATGATATAGTTAAATAAGGTTCTCCGACATGCCTTAGAACGTTACGATGGTAATCAAGAGTGACTCTGTCCATAGAGTGATACGTGGTCTGACCCTCCTCAGCACGTAAATAAAGGACAGAAATGTGGAACTTTGAACATTGGATTCTAAAAGGAAATGGAAATGTATATGAATTTAGAACTATGGCCTTTGATTGTGTGAAGTGAACACAATCTACCCTTGATTTTTCTCCACCTTGGATGGTAGGGTCTACTAGCTTAGGTCCCTTTGAACAACAAAAATGACATGGCATTATGGACTTTGAAAATTTTTCCCTGCACAAGAACTTCGAAAATTGATATTGCATTGTGAATTTTGGATTTTGACACTGGACTTTGTACTTCAGAAAAATTGACATTAAAATATGAAATTTTGTACTCCGAAAAATTGCATTGAACTATGAACTTTGGAAAATGACATTGAATCAAGGACTTTGAAATCGGTATTGATCATGAACTCCGATATTTTCTATGACTCTGTGTTATTGCATTCATGATTTATATTGCATGTTTTTAGTACCTTATTGAGTTTCGGCTCACTCTGTTATAATTCTTTTCCCAGATGAGACTGTAAAATTGGTACCGAACAAGTAGGAATAGATAAAGCCTAGTAAGGACGAATTTTGGAATTAGAAAACTTGTTGAAGATTTTTGAGAATTTTGATAATCTTAAATATAATTATCTCCTGCTGTGAATGAATGAATGAGTATACTTCCACTTGTATACATTTTGGAATAGATCTACTTTCGCCACTAACTTTTGGTTATAATTAGGATTTAGAATGGCATCTTTGTATAAATTTTGGTTTAATGAAATGAAATATCAACAAAGTTAGAGCTGTGTATATTACATGGTATTGGATGATCCTGTGTATGTACTGTGAATATATATAAAAGTCTATATTTTGTATGCTTGCATGTGTTGGTCCAGTCTGGACCGTCTCCCTTGACTATTTCATCTTGGGACTTAGCTTCGGACAAATTCTGATGGGAAGATTTTGAAGTGTAAAAAATATCCGTGCCATCATAGTTGGTATTAGAGAGGAAAACCGAGATGCCTTAGGAACTATTGCTCATAAAGCGGAAGCATAGGTAGGACCAAATTAAGGATAATAGATATTAGATAGAAAGTTTAAGTGTAAGCCTGGAGACTGGTCCTAAATTTCCTTTATAACCGTAAACCCTCCCTATAATCTGATTTTCTAAGCTTACTAATATTGCTTTGTTTTTCATAATAGGATATAAATGGCCAATAGAAAAAATGGCGGGGATGGCACTGGTATGCTCCCTGATTGTGAAGCAGAGTACATAAACCTGTTGGGAAGGATGACAAATATAATAGAGTCCATGGAACAACGTCATATGGCTTCGGTCTCAGTACCAATGCCAGCTCCGGTGAATCCTGCCCTAATAACATACGATAAATTCACGGCGGAGAGTGTCAAAATTCTTGGAAGAACTAGATCCAGCCAAAGCTAATATTTGGATAAGGGTGATGAAAAAGATTTTTACAGTGATACGGTGCAGTGATCAGGAAAAAGTGACCTTTGCGGCCTATAAACTGGAAGGAGAGGCCGATAGTTATTTGAAAATAACAAGAGTGAGCTACAAAGCCCAACAAAATACTCACATGCAGAAAACAGAGAACATAAACATATATATATAAGCAAATATAACTTAGCATACAATGTGACGGCCCGGCCTTATTTCACTTCATAAAGCCGCCGTCAGCCCATAATTCTTGCCTTAAAATAAGATAATAAATGGACATAAAATTTTTCGTTTCACTCATACACAGGATCTCGTGAGGCCGGACTATATAAAGCTGGCCCACCGGTTTGATTTCAAACTTGTCCGGCCAACTCTAATGTTTGCCGGACCTAATTGCCCTGAGATGCTTACTAAAAATTATAACTTTTATTCATAACACCGAAACATACTAACATTGATAAGTTAAAACAGCGGAATAGTTTTACAGGTCTCCACAAAACATCAGAGAAAATTAAATAAGCTCTTCATTTAGTCAACATCGGTCAACCGGACTATTTGGCTACACCACGAGATTCTACTCAACTTCGTCCTCCATGAGCCTTTCATCATCTGAAAACAACAAGAGTGAGCACAAAGCCCAACAAGATACTCATATGCAAAAAACGGAAATCATATATATATAAGCGGATAAAACAGAAATTCAAAATCATCATGTCTTTAGTTCGGAAGTTCCTTTTCTTATTGTCTTGTCTTGGAAACTAATAAAATCATTGAAGATTCTTATCATCTTAGGGATCTTTAGGGACCGAACAGGAGCGGACAACATCGAGGACGGGTTATGTGTAACCCCACAACCTAAGGCCGTATCCTCTCATTATGCTCCCCGGAAAGAGGGGTGATGCCTTTAACTCAGCATAAAATCATTATGCCTTTTTTTTTCTTTAATCATCTTAAAGCCGAATTCGTTTTCTTAAAAAGACAGAGTTCGAAAATCGGAGCTCTTGGCGGTGTACTTTGCTCAAAAGGCGGAGTTCTTCTTCAAAGGCGGAGTTCTTTCTCAAAAGGGCTTAGCTCCAAAACCGGACCGATTCTTTCTTTAAAATCCGGAGTTCTAACACCAGAGCGTTTCTTTCTTTAAAATCCGGAGTGATTATTTCTTTAAAATCTGGAGCTCTAAAACCGGAGTGTTTCTTTCTTTAAAATTCGGAGTGATTCTTTCTTTAAAATCCGGAGTGATTCTTTCTTTAAAATCCGGAGCTCTAAAACCGGAGTGTTTCTTTCTTTAAAATCCGGAGTGATTCTTTCTTTAAAATCCGGCGCTCTAAAACAGGAGTGACTATTCTTTAATATCTGGAGTGCTAAAATCGGAGTGACTTTTCTTTAATATCCGGAGTTCTTTTTCTCTTAAAAGCCGAAGCTCTAAAAGCCGGAGTTCTGTTTCTTTTAAAATTCGATGCTCTAAAAATCTGAGTTCTTTTTCCAAAAGGGACGGAGTAACTTTCTAAAAATGTCGGAGCTCTTTTTCTTAAAATCAGAGATCTTTTGGACAGAAACCAGAGTTCATTTACAGGAGTTCTTGTTCCATCTTAAGGCCGAAGTTCTTTACCTTAAACATGCATTTATCGAAGTTCATATCGATTGACAAATAATCATGTTTCCAAGCAGAACAAAACCAAACATCATGAATAACGGGACTTCTTTTTAAACATGCAATTACGAACGATTCTTCCTTAATTCAAACAACAGAACAAACATCGTTCACACAGAACCACAAGTCGATCAAAATGTCAGATAAAGAAACAGAATAAATAGCATCCGGATTGCCAAGATATGGGCTGACTTTGTTAGCTGTTCAACAATCACCTAAATAGCATCATGTTTCCATGGCGTCCTTGGCAGACCGGTTACAAAATCCATAGCAATGTCTTCCCATTTCAAACCCGGAAATGGCATTGGTTGCAATAACCAAGACGGCTGCTTTCTTTCGACCTTTACTTGTTGGCACACAAGGTACTTTTCCACGTAAGATGCAATATCTCTCTTCATATTCCTCCACCAAAATATTTTCTTCAGATCCTGATACTTCTTATTGGCTCCTGGGTGAATCCTATAACGGGATCGATGGGCTTCCTTAAGAATTTTCTCCTTTAATTCTTTGTTGTCCGACACACATAATCGATTTCTAAATTTTAATGCTCCATCCGGCATAATGTGAAAGTCACTTCGGGATGCTTTGTCCAGTTCACTCATGATCTTTACAAGGAAAGAATCATTCGCCTGACATCCCTTTACCTCATTTATCACCTCTGGTTGAACTTGAAGGTACGCCAAGATCATCCGCTTTCCTTGAACTTAACGTTGGACGTCATAGTACATGAGACAGTCCAGCATTTCCATTTGCTTGACTTGCATTTTGGCCAGAATAACAGGTTGTCTACTTAGTGCGTCGGCAACTATGTTCACTTTTCCTGGCTCGTACCGGATTTCACAATCATAGTCTTTTAGGAATTCAATCCACCTTCTCTGCCTCATGTTTAGTTCCTTCTGGGAGAATAAATACTTTAGACTCTTATGATCGGGGTAGACAAAAAATCTCTCACCATACAGGTAATGCCTCCAGGTTTTAAATGTAAACACTACTACGGCTAATTCAAGATCGTGAGTTGGATAATTCTTTTCATGATCTTTCAGCTGCCGCGACCCATAGGCGATTACCCTTCCGTGTTGCATTAAAACACAGCCTAACCCAATCATTGAGGCATCGCAATAAACAATCAATCCTCCTGATTCATTTGGGATGGTCAGGACCAGAGCAAAAGTTAACCGGTCTTTAAGCATCTGGAAACTCTCTTCACAATCCTTGGTCCACTCAAATCTGGCATCCTTTTTGGTTAACTGCGTGAGTGGCAAAGCGATTTAGGATAAGTTTTCCACGAACCGTCTATAGTATCCAGCCAAGCCTAAGAAGCTTCGCACTTCGGTCACAGAGGTTGGCCGGTTCCAATTTACCACTCCTTCCACTTTCTTAGGGTCAACGAAAATCCCTTCTTTAGAGATGACGTGACCAAGGAATCCCACTTCCTCTAACCAAAATTTATACTTTTTTAATTTGGCGAACAGCTGATGCTCCCTAAGAATCTGGAGCGTAGTCTGTAAATGCACCTCATGCTCCTCATGGCTTTTGGAATACACAAGAATGTCGTCAATAAAGACGATCACAAACTTGTCTAGGTATGGTTGAAAAATTCGATTCATCAAGTCCATAAAGACGGCCGGGGCATTAGTCAACCCAAAAGGCATCACTACAAATTCATAATGCCCATATCTAGTCCGGAACGCCGTCTTTGCTATATCCTCCTTTCTGATCCGAAGTTAATGATATCCGGATCTAAGGTCGATTTTTAAAAATACGCAAGCTCCTTGTAATTAGTCAAGGAGGTCATCAATCATTGACAGAGGATATTTGTTCTTGGTGGTAATTTTGTTCAGTTTGCGATAATCCACGCATAGTCCCATGGTCCCGTCCTTCTTTCTAACAAAGAGAACCGGTGCTCCCCATGGTGACACGCTTGGCCGAATGAAACCTTTATCTAACAATTCCTGCAGTTGCTGTTTCAATTCTTTGAGTTCGGCCGGTGCCATCCGATACGGTGCTTTGGATATTGGTGCTGATCCTGACATCAATTCTACTCCAAATTCCAACTCTCGTTGGGGTGGTAGCCTGGGCAATTCATCAAGGAATATGTCTTCGAATTCCCGTACCACAGGAGTCTCTGTAGCCAGAGATTCTTAACTTTCAGTAGTCACATTAACGAAGGCTAGATAAGCTTGACACCCTTCACCAATCAAGTGTCTGGCATGAAGAGCCGAAATGAAGTAAGATGCTTCTTTACGCTGGACTCCTTGAATGTAGAAGGACTTGTTTCCAGGAATGGAGAATTCCACCCTTTTTCAGAAACAATCAATCTTGGCATGATACCTGGCTAACCAATCCATTCCCAAGATTGCATCGAAGTCTTTCATTTTCAGCAAAACCAAGTTAACAGGCATTATGTATTCATTTAATTCTATTGGACATTCTGGATATACTACATTTAAGATTACGGATGACCCTGTGGGTCAGGGGACCATTAATGGGTAGCCAATAACTTGAGGAAGGGTCGTAAGATATTTTGAAAATTCATGGGAGATGAAAGAGTGAGTAGATCCAGAGTCAAAGAGCATATGACTAGAAGTGCCACAGATAGAAAGTGTACCTTCTACGACCTCCGTAGACGTTTCGGCCTCCTTTGCAGAAACGGCAAACACCTTAGCTGGAATAGGGGACTTGGCTCTTGGGGCTTGTTTGGCAAGTGGGCAATCTTTGATCATGTGTCCAGCCTGGCCACAGTTATAACAAACCCCTAACTTCTTATAGCAAGGCTTCCCTTCGTGTGATCTCCCGCAATGATCACATGCATTATTAGCCGGAGTTTAGAAAATCTGCACTGATCGGTTCTTCTCCCCACTGGAACTCGAAGGTCTTGCTTTCTTAGAAGGGCCTCCACTAGCTCTGGTCCTTGAAGTCTGACTAAACGTCCTTTGTCTGAGCAATGCTCCTTTCTCCGGCTCCTTCTCATAGATAACAGCCTTCGCGAGCACCTCTCCGTAAGTGGCCAATGTCAAAGTTGAGAAATGCCTCCTAATATCATCCCTTAGTCCCTGAAAGAACCTCCTGACCTTCCTCTCCGGGTCTTCTACCACAAAAGGAGTATAGCGGGATAACTCTATAAACTTTGCATCGTATTCTGCCACAGAGCGAGTACCCTACCTTAGGCGAAGGAATTCATCCTCCTTCTGTCCACGAAGATGAGCAGGGAAATACTTCTCCAGAAACGCTGCTTCAAACATTTTCCAACTAATATCCCGATCTGGTACATTGAAAACTCTCTTCTGCATTTCCCACCAGTGGTGGGCCTCACCAGTCAGCTTATGGGTGGCATAGAGAACCATGTCTTCAGCAGGACACTTAATTACTGCAAACACCTTCTTCAATCGTTGGATCCAAGTATTAGCCTTCAACGGGTCGGGTTCTACTAAGAATTCAGGAACGCGCTCGTTGGTAAAACGATCATAGACCGACCTCTCATGATGAGCCAGAATTGGGGTGGTCGCTGGAGTGGGTGGAGTTGGTGGAGCCAAAGCTTCTATGACTTCAGCCATCCGATCTAGTACGCTCAGGTATCTCACCTCCTTATCCGGAGTGTTGTTAGTCCGTTGAGGTCTTTTTTCTCTGTTAGACGTGACTTCAGTGATGACCTTGATTTCTGAAATAACAGTTTCGTTAGTCAATTAGACATAGG